>JADRCH010000167.1:4659745-4717308 GCA_019843965.1 Rhynchomys soricoides
TCACTTTTTTTGTGTTTTGTTTTTTATGAGACGGGATTTTTCTGTGTAGAGCTGACTATCCTGCAACTCCCTCTGTAGAACAGGCTAGCCTCAAACTCGCAGAGATCTGCCTGCCTCTGCCTCCTGAGTGATGGGATTAAAGGTATGTCCAGTTACATACAAATATTTTAAAGAAGGAATATTCAAGCTGAAAATTAAAAGCTGATTAACCCTGAGTGAGGGTTTCAAAGCAGAGAGGAAGGGGTACAAAAAGGCCTCAGCTGTGGTAAACACCACATTTGGGAAAGTAAAAAGACCAGATTGTGACTGGTAAGGAGAGTTTAGGTCAAGGTAGGGAATGACTTAGACATGAGAACAAGAGTTTTGGAGACATAATAAACCTTGAAAGAAGCTCAGTTTTTGTGCTGAGGCTGTGGGAACGGTAGAACTGGAAGGTTAAAATAGTTTGCCTTTCCCAGCCTGCAAAACAGAAAGTAGCCTGGCAGGGGCAGGCCTGGAGCAAGCAGCTGGGTAACATGTGCTTCCAGGCTCTGCGTGTGAGTTAATGTGTCTGGGATGAAGGTGGCATGGATCTGAAGAGAAACGGGAATGAAGATAACCAGTCGGAATAAAGGGACTTGGAACATAATGTGCTGGGCAGAGGGAAAGGTATGGTTAAGGCTGGTCTCACACCTTCCCACTTGATGAACTAGCAACGTGGATGGAGGAGCAACCGTGGTGGGGAAATGGTGTGTGATTTGGGTATGGACTGAGATTGAATGGTAAGGCATATTTAGAACCCAGGGCTTGTGAAGCTGCTATCCTCAGTGTCTCGCTTCTATCTGAGAGCAGCCCTTGACACCCTCTGTGCTCCTCCGTGATTAGCAAGAACTTGTTCTGATGATTGACTTAATGAAGGTGTGGAAGCCAGAAGACAGGTATTAGAGAAGAGGTGTTCAGGAAGAAAAGGATAACAAGAGGGATCGCCAGTGAGCAAGACGTCAAAGCCACCTGATAGGGTAGTTAGTTTCTCTTCTCCCTCCCACCTTGCTGCAAGCCCGTCCCTAGAGGGATCGCCAGTGAGCAAGACGTCAAAGCCACCTGATAGGGTGGTTAGTTTCTCTTCTCCCTCCCACCTTGCTGCAAGCCCGTCCCTAGTCCAGATTCTCAGAACGAAGTCAGGACATGCCTTTCACATCTCACTGCTGAACCCTGGGAGAATTCACACCCCATGGGTAGGATTAAAAACTGTAACATTCTAGCATCCTTGAAACAGGGGCAGGAGGATCAGGAGTTTAAGACCAGCCTGGGCTACAGGAGACCCTTTTTCAAAAAACTAACAACAACAATGATAAATGGATCAAGGGAGACGATAGGAAACCTTTTCTCAAATAATCTAGCTTATCGAGTGATTGAAGACAGTTCACAAGTAATATAAAGATGCTTCTTATATTCATGCTTCATCCAGAACATATAAAATCGAATGAAACAATCCAGTTGCAAAAAGTACAGATATAAAACTCTTTTCACAGATAGATATCCTACATTAAAACATGTTCTTCTTGTCTACAGAAAATGAGCGATGAGGATCCAATGAATAAAGGAAGAGTTTGCCTACATTGCTAATGATGCCTTTAAGATTTAAAATAAAGACCTGAAGTACTTTTAATAATGTGTTCACATTTTTTGTTAAATCTCGGGGATAAGTACGTTGAAAACATTTTATTAAAATTAAAATTAAAGTGTAAGTTTTTTTCCTCCATCAAAAATTCTCAGTAGTATTGTAGATGCTTGCCATTCGAGTCTAGCCTACTTGCTCCTTCCAAGGGCAGCTGGTCTTAATGGTCCAGCTGTGAAGATCAGAGGAGGAGAATGAAAAACTAGTGCCCAGACAGCAGAGAAAGCTTCAGGTACCACCATGCCCAAGCACTGGCTCTGAATCTCACCAGGATGATGTCTGGCCAGGTTGACCCTTGACGTGATACAGCAGCAGGACACTTTTGGGCTAGCACCATTCTTCCAAAAACATGCAACCCCAGTCAACCACGTGATCAACAAGACAAATATAGATTTGGGATATTCTAAGTCCCTGACAAGTACTCCTTAAGATGTTACGATCATTTTTTAAAAGGAAAAAAAAATTGTTCCAGACCAGAGAAGGCTGGAGAGACAAGACAACTGCATATAATTTAACACTGCAGAATGGCTTTGAACCTGCAGAAGAAAGGACAATAATGGAAAATATGGTGAGATCCAGATAAGATCTGGAGTCAGCAACAATGTATCTCAGTTGCAAGTAGGCGAGGAAACAGGGTAGAAAGGAAAGCGAGTGCCCCACTCTGCTTAGTAACTTTCTGCCAAGCTAGCACTATTCTAGTCTAAAAATTTGTTTGAATTGACCATGTCTCATCAAGACCCCTTGGCCCAAAAGTGACAGCAGCTGGAACTCGTGTGCCCCTGAGCATGGCAGCCCCACACAGCCTCCCCCCACCCCCGCCCGCCCGTCCGTCTGCTGGCCTGTGGAGGAGAACATGTATTATGTAGGCCAACTCTTCAGAAAACTGAACCTAACCCTTCAATCACAAAACTATGTTATTATTTTCAACAACTTTTTTATAGCAAGCTTTCAAATATGAGTGACAAGATTCAGTGCCCTCTGAACAGAGGTCACGGAGTAATTGGATCTTCCCTGGGTGAGTCAGAGGGACCAGTGTGAGCAGGTTGTTAAAGGACAGCATACAAAATACAAGCCCACTTTTTAGTTCCTATATAGTGGCACAGAGCAGCAGTGGCAGGAGCTAGCTACAGAGATACAGAGAAACGGAGCTATAGAGCTACAGAGCTCTGAATGACAAGGCTCAGAAGCAGCTGAAGGAAAGAAAGCTGCAGGAGACACATGTGGCTAAAGATTCTGACAGCAGATTATGAAACCTCAGGTGAGCCAGCACTGGGAGGGTACCCTCTATCTTCTCAAGAATGACAAAGCACCTGGCAGCCTATTTCCCTATCTTAGCATGGTTAGTGACTCATCTCTGCATGAGCTCTAGACAGTCATGAAAGGCACCAGTAACACCTGTGTAATGCATTCGTGGTCAGCAGGTGTCTGAGATGGCCAACTCACTAATGTTTGCACGAAGAATTTTTAAAGACAGGGTATGGTTATTTAACCTAGGGCGCTAGCCCTGAACTCGCTGAGATCCAGATGTCTCTGCCTCCTAAGTGGTGGAGTCACAGGCATGTGTTACCATACTGGGCTTTTGATGAAGGACTGTGAATCCCAACCTTTCCCAGATCTACTTGGAGAACATTGTTTTTGGTAAACATATTAGAGGAAAATTATTTTATTCCTGTTATATACATGTTTTTAAAGTTCCTCCTTGAGCCAAAGAGGCAATATAATGCAGCTAATGCTGGTAGACAACCACGGAAATAAAAGGAACTTAGAATGAGGGTCATAATTCTGTGATCAGCAACAGTGGTTACCACTAAGTATTTCCTGTTACCCTGTTCAGACTCCATGTACCAACCAGCCGGCACATCCTATAGACTGTATGTATCTCTCTGGACCCCAGCAGTTGCCCAGCCTCACTGCCCCACCCTACTCTCCATCTAGGCTCGTGATTTAGGAAATGTATATGTTAAAATCTGGTTTTTTTTTTTCCTTGTCTATAGAAAAGGAGTGATAAGTTAGAAGAGGCACCTGCTATGCATGCTGGGAACCAAGCCACCATGCAATCTTACATGGCAGTAGGATTTGGAATTTCTTTCTCCTCTATTCACCATACATCTCTAAAGAGCCATGGCTTTTATTTTTTTTATTATATGTAAGCACAATATTATATGTAGCTGTTTTTCAGACACACCAGAAGAGGGCATCAGATCCCATTACAGATGATTGTGAGCCACCATGTAGTTGCTGGGATTTGAACTCAGGACCTCCAGAAGAGCAGTCAGTGCTCTTAACTGCAGAGCCAACTCTCTAGCTTGTGCTCCGGCCCCTCTCACTGTAGCTGTCTTCAGACACCCCAGAAGAGGGCGTCAGATCTCATTATGGATGGTGGTGAGTAAACATGTGGTTGCTGGGAATTGAACTCATGGCCTCTGGAAGAGCAGTCAGTTCTTAACAGCTGAGCCATTTCTCCAGCCCAGTTGTGAGAATTCTAAGCACCACGAGAGCAGGTCAAACAGGATCTGGTGAAGCGTCATCCGTGGAAGAGTCGTATGAACTTACATCTTACTTTAAGCATTTGTACATGTTTTTAGAGTGTGTGTGTGTGTGTGTGTGTGTGTGTGCGCGCGTACACGCACACATGCTCACATGTTTTGAGACAGTCTTACAACCTATCTCTGGCTGACCTGAAACTAGCTCTATAGACCAGGTTGGCTCTGAACTCTCAGAGAGCCACCTTCCTCTACTGTCCAAGTTCTTGAACTAAAGGTGTGTGCCACAAAACCTTTTCTAAAAGTTTCTATTGCCAGGCATAATGGCACACTACTTTAATACCAGCACATAGGAGACAGAAACAGGGAAGTCTTTGTGAGTTCAAGACCATCCTGTTCTCTATAGAGTTCCAGGACAGCCACGGATACATAAGAAGACCGTGTCTGAAAACAAACAAACAAGAAAGAGAAAGTGCCATTGTTTACAGTCCTGCAGAAAATAAACCTATAGCAAGTTGGCAAAACAGCAACCATCATTGACCATGGAAAACAGATATGCAGGGCTTCTCTTGCCGTCTCTCCAGTCTTATGAATCTTTCAATAGTTTTCATAATTTAAAAGTTTCAAACAAAATACAACTATCAAATTCAGGGTAGAGATGGTGATTATCTCTTCCAGAGACTTAAAATAATTCCAGGATCCCCAGAGGGGAAACTGTCACACTTTGGGAAAGAAACATTGACTCACAATACCCCCTGGAAAGTCACAGTCACAGACAGGCCTTTAACCTACATAGCGGTGGTGGTAGGGCAGGGTATCCATGAGCGTAGTACTGGTCCCAAAAATAAATGCCCAATTAAAGTTTGCTAGACTCAGTGATGCATGATTTGACGTGTGTTCTCATGGTCTTTAGCTCATTGCCTCAGGTTTCCTATTTTGCTCTCTCTACCTTAAAGGGGTAGACAAAAATTCACACGGGAGTTACCGCTATAGAAGAGTTAATACTGCACGGGGGAAAATGGCTTATCTAGAGAAGCTCCTGCCATTTGATTTCTGTTAGTGTGAAGACTATATCTAGAAAGTGTCAATATATGTCTGCAGACAGATCTGGCTGGCACTGGATATGACCTGCAGCTTGAATCAGGCATGAAGTCCAGAGGCCTGGGGTAAACCTGACTCTTCCATGCATTTCTGTTGTGACCTCAGACATTTACTCCATATTGAGTGCCATTTTGCTCAAGATTATTTACCAGGCACCATTAAGAACAAACATCACAGGTCTGGCTTGAGTCTGGACTTATGTGAGGCAGCCAGAGTGGCTCACTGGCTTTTCAGTCAGATGTGTGCCTGCTGTGAGCTGTATCAGAACATACTCTCTCCCACTCAGACCTGGAGCTGAGCAAATGCTACCAACTCTTCACAGACACTCTATCTGGAATTCTCTTGGGATATTCTGGGATCAGAGTCTGATACTAAATTAGTCACCTCAGTTAAGACTAAATATACTAGAAGCCTAAATCCATTCCAGGGGAATAGAAGGGCCAGGGCAGGGTCACCTTTTGTGTATATAATTAGCTATTCTACAAGACAATAATGTGAGGCTTCTTTATAATGCAAATAAATTGGCTTTGTTCAAAATACTATTTTAAATAATAACATCTTTTTCTTCCTTTGCTGGAGGATATGGGCCAAATTCTACTGCATATCCGTAAACCTTCTGAATCTATGTGTTCAGCATAACTCTTGATAACAGTAAGAGAGACTACATAACTGATTTAAAGATTCGAAATAGCAGAAACAGTATTTGAAAGTCTGAAAAATTAGAGCAGCATTTCTGTCCTGCCCCCACAGAATTCAAATGCAGAAATCAGGTTTCTACTCTCAACACCTCCATCCTGGAAGCAGCTTTCCTGCCTGCTTATAGAATGATGGCAGCCCATCACATTATTTTTACAGATCATTTTTAGAAACGAGGTGGCCTCAAGAATGGCTTGGGAATGAAGGGATGCGTGGTTGGTGGCTCGGCAGCCCTTAAATAGCTGTGGCACCATATGATACAGGGCCTACACTATATCAAGTCAGTGCAACTGGACCACTGAAGGCAGAGCTGAGGAGTTCATGTCTCCTGCAGCTGTTTCCTACATCATGTGTCTGATTGAAAACTGCGTGAAGAGGCGGGCAAGGAGACTGGCAGAGGAGAGGGACGAGGAGAGACAGTGGGGTTGGGAATAAATATGAGCAAATCCAGTTATACATATACAAAATAGCATAACAAAACTGTAATTTTGCAAGCCAATTTAAAAGGTTAATAAAATAAAAACTACATGAAAAAAAGAGAATCATCTGCTTAAAAATACCGCATGTCTTAGAACAAAAGAAAAAAGGGGAAAACCTGCATGGTTAAATAGTTAAAATTTTGGAACGGTAAACTGAGAGAAAATGATTTGCTAGCTGAAAATTGAAAAAAAATCCCAGTGGGGCCGTGGCATGTGGATTAATGATAGAGTGCTTATCTGACACATGTAAGACCCTGAGTTCAATTCCCAGCACACACACCAAAAATAAAACATAATGGAATGAAAACTGGAAACTGCATGGAATGCTGGGGGTACAGTGAGTGGTGAGTGAGTGGCTGGCACCCATAAAGCCTAGGGCTCCGTCCCAGCAAGACCGTCTCTGCAAAACAAACAAACAAAAACAAAAGTGCAGAAATTAAATGTAAATGATCCATAAACAAAGATGCTGATCTCAGTCATAATTGGAGAAATCAGTGTTAGAACAGAACTTTTTCAACTCTCTGTTAATCTGCTGAACTAGCCTCCTAGTCGCTCCTTCTGCCTCTATTCTTGCAAACAGGCCTATCCACTCCTGTCTTTCCACTCTGGAGAGCTGCCATTGGCTTCTAGCTTGCTTCATAGGTATGTTTTAACATTTATTTCCACATGTAATTTTCTGGAGTCTTCTACTTATCATGTCCTAGAAATTCTTTCATGGAGATACATTAAGACTCGGCTCCCCATAGCTACTGTGTAGTGCTTTGTAGTAGAACTAGTGTTCAGTTATTTTACTAGTGAACTTTGAGGTTGTTAGCCACATTTTGCTGATGTAATAAGACAGTAATGAATGTTCTATTCACTCCTCATTTTTATTGTGTGGAAGTATTTAAGGGGGATACCGATAGTTAATGTTTAAATTGAAAGTACATTTTATTGTTTGTTTATTTTGTGTGTGCACTTTTATGCATGCGTGCACTCTCGTATGCCTCTGTGTGCAAGTAGGGGTCAGAAGACAAGTTGAGGGACTGTTTCTCTCTCTTCACCATATGAGTACTACAATTGAGCTCAGGTTCTCAGGCTTGGCGGCTAGTGCCCCTATGTATGCGCCATCTTGCCATCCCTCAATAGATAACCTGTAAAATTAATAGCCACTTCCAAATTGCCCACCAACCTAGCTGCAAGGGATCCTTGGATGAGTTTAAGAAGACCTATCTTTCATATCTTTGACAACATGTACTTCTACATTCTCTATACTGTTCCACTGATGTGTTTGCCTATTCTTGAAGACTTGGACCTTTCCTAACTTCTGAGAAATTCTTGATCATTTCTTTAAATATTATTCTCTCCGTTTTCTATTTCTAAATGGTGTGACTTTTGAATATATATAAATATTTACATACATACATATTAATGTATATATAATCCAATTTTATATACTGTCTCATGGGGGAGTTCCAAGGCACAGTATTCCAACTCTCATATCTCACGTCTTTTACAGGTCCTCAGAGTGGATTCTCACAGTGGATACTGGATGGAGGCTTGAGCCAGGCACAGCTCTGCTGCTGTCACTACCAGGGCTCAACATGGTTGTATGAAGTTATCTGAGAGCTGTTGTCTAATAATGTTGGGGGATCCAGGTTCTGGCAAGCACATTCTCAATTCAAGTAAAAAAAAAAAAAAAAAAGACTAAATCAGATGCTCCAAGACAATTAGTGGAAGCCAACAGACATTTGTGCAAGAGACAGAGATTGAAGCAAGACTCACTGAGCAAGCAAACTTCATTGCAGATCATGTCAAAACTATGCTTATCCTCCAGGAGCTGAAACCTGTCCCCCAGCTCCACTGGCCAGGGTATAGCTCTTCCAGGATACCCTTAAATCAGCAGCTCAGATAGGGCTTATCAGATATACCTGGTACCCATTAAACTTGCCTTTTGAGGCTATCAACTAAAACCAAATGCTGAGAGGAGTCACACAGCCAGAGGCTGGTCTGCAAACTTGAATCAAAACCTTCCCAAACTACAAAGCTGGGGCTTAATGAGCTGCCTGGAGACTCACTCAGTACAGGGATGGCAAACCAGAGATTGTTATCCAATATTGCCCCTCTTGCAGCACCACAAAAGATAAAGAATGAACGTTCTTGTTGTATTTAAAACAAAAACAAGGACCTGAGACTCAGAGGACGAATATTTGCCTAGCATGAAGCAGGCCCTGGCCCTGGATGAGAATAAGAGAAAGAAAGAGAAGGAAAGAGAGAATGAGGGAAGGAATAGGGGGAGTGAATGAAGAAGGGAGGGAGGGAGAAAAGGAGGGAGAGAATGAACAAGAGAAGAGGGTGAAAGACAGGAAGAGGCAGAGACTAGCGATTCATTGACATGGGGTTCCTTTCCCACTTATGACTGAGTCAAAGACTACAAACCTCAAGTTTGTAAGTGGTTCTAGACTATTACCAGAAAGGTCCTGGAAGCATTCTCCAGAACGGAAACCAGGTGATTTGGCTCAACGAATATGCTCCACAATTAACCAGAAGGCCTCAGTTTCCTAAGAGGAAAATGTACAATCAGCAAGGTGAATACAACTCATTGTTCTGAGCTTAGAATGCTTGGATTCTTTGAAAATCGCATTGCTTTCTTCCCAGCTGATTTTGCTTTGCATCCTAAGGATGTGCCTGCCAGTGGATCACATACTAAGATGTCTTTTTGAAACTCTCAAGTGTGTTTTGTCTAGTCATCTCCTATACGAGCAGAATCCAAAACAACAGAGATGCCTATATACTAAAAATTCCCTTGGACTGTAATTAGAAGAACAGTTGGTAATCATACAACTTCTTCAGAGTATGTAAGAGGTTGTTTTGGTTACCATGGGTTCTTGTTTGCTTGTGTTTTTGAAGTTTTTGTTTGTTTGTTTTTCAAGATAAGGCCTCACTATGTAGTTCTGGCTAGCCTGGAGCTTGCTATAAAAATCATGCCTGGCTGTGAACTCACAGAGATCTGTCTGCCACAGCCTCCCAAGTGCTATGACTAAAGCCTATACCATCATGTCAGGCCCAAGTTTGCCATGTTTCCTTGAAAAATTAAAAACCGCAGTATGCTAATCTGAAGAAAGCACCTCAGAAGTTTTCCATAACCTGGTGCCAGAAAAGATCTTCCTAGAATTGGAACAAGGCTTTGAGAGACACTTTCGAACAGCTGTTCTCCACCTTCCAAATGCTGGGACCTTTTAATAAAGTTCCTCATCTTGTGGTGAATCCCCAACCATAAAATTATTTTCTTTACTGTAATTCTGCTACTGTTATGAATTATAATGTAATATCTGTGTTTCCCAAAGATCTCAGGCAAATCCTGTGAAAGGGTTGTTCAATTTGTGGGAGGTCGTGACCCACAGGTTGAGAACTGTTCCTAAGGGGGTCGTGACCCACAGGTTGAGAACCATTCCTAAAGGGGTTGTGCCCCACAGGTTGAGAACCTTCCTAAGGGGGTCGTGACCCACAGGTTGAGAACCACTGCTTTAGAGTATTGGAAGGAAAAAACAACTGAACTTACTGATCAGAAAGAGAAAGCAAATTGACTGCTGCCTTAACTAAGGAACATATAAAACTGGTAGCATGCATTGTATATATTTTGTTGATGGACACAGCTTCGGTTTCCACAGTTGGGCTTTTTAGTTTGCGCTAAAGATATATCAAAGAGAACTTAGGAAAACATTATTTGGTCTAGCTTGCTTTTGAAAATATGTGTATTTTGAAATATATAACACACGTTAGAAAGTGACGTCGTGGTTTAAATTCTTGGATAGGCATCAAATTTAGAGTTTCTGTAATAGAAAATGTTATTGAAGTCTTATGTTTTCAGGCGGTGCTTGGTAAAGAAATGTGTGCTCTGGTTTGGTAACAAGACATAGATGAATAAGCTGGAACTCACAAGAAAACTTTCTCCCTGCTGATTAGTGTTCATAGTTCCAGAAAGTACCATGCAGCCTTCTTGGGGAGAAAAGTTACTAATGGTGTCACCCAGCAGTGAGTCCTGAATGCTACAATAGCAATCTGCCAGGCAAGATGGACCCACTGGTGCAATAGTGACCTGAGAGTTATGGAGGCAACCAACTGATTTTAGATTGATTTTAGATTGAATTTGAAGACTGCCATAGGAGGGTATTTATGCCTCATGCTATAAACATGATCAAAAGAGAGAGTTTATGGGCTGGAGGATGAAGCTATTACTGTTAGCCTACTAAATGGATGTGTTGCTTAGACTGACTTCTAGGTATTTATGCTTAGACACGTAAATTAGTGCTGCCTTCAACCTTGCCCAGGGAAACTCCTCCTTACAATGGTCATCAGTTAATACAGTGACTGATGAGTGGTCAAAGACCTGAGAATAAGTGACTGTTGGTGTTCCACCCTAAATCTTTTCCAACACCTACCTCCAAGGCTCAGGAGAACACTGTGGAAGGAGGGGCAGAAAGAATTTAAGAGCCAGAATATGGGAAAGGGTGCTGTAAAAAGATGCATTCTGGATATGACACAGCCATGAACTCACAGCCATGAACTCACTGCAGCCATGGTTACCCTTACAAGATCAAACCAATAAGATCCGTCAACATTACATTATAGAGACAGACAGGGTACAAAAAAAGAAAAAGAAAGAAAATGAGGAGATGTGAAGGGGAGTTGGCTGTGTTAAGGTGTCTAGAAGGAATGGGAAGGGGAATTCGGATGCTCAAGATACTTTGTATGTGCAAAACTGCCAATGAATAAAGGATATTCTATTTTTTAAAATATGTGTACTTTAGTACCACATTAAGAGGATTGTCATGAAGGCAATAGCAATCTGGACTGTATGGTGAGTTCTGGGCTAGCTTTGGCTACAGTGTAAGACTGTCTCAAAAGACAAAATGGAAAAGGAAAAGAAGAAATGTGTGGCATAGCCTCGACTATCCACTTACCTGATCCCACTACACTTTTGTCCTAATAGGTAATAAAACAGACCTTAAAAAAATCATAAACATAAACAAATTAGGCATGCCTGGGAAATGATCACCTAGACACAACTAGCAATCATAATCAGTAAATACACGTAGAAAATGAAAAGGCTTTTGTACTGGCTGGTTTTGTGTCAACTTGACACAAGCTAGAGTTATTACAGAGAAAGGAGTTTCAGTTGAGAAAATGCCTCCATGAGATCCAGCTGTAAGGCATTTTCTCAATTAGTGATCAAGAGGGGAGGGCCCCTTGTGGGTGGTACCATCTGTGGGCTGGTAGTCTTGGGCTCTATAAGAAAGCAGGCTGAGCAAGCCAGTAAGCAGCATCCCTCCATGGCCTCTGCATCAGCTCCTGCTTCCTGACCTGCTTGAGTTCCAGTCCTGACTTCCTTTGGTGATGAACAGCAGCATGGAAGTGTAAGCTGAATAAACTCTTTCCTCCCCAACTTGCTTCTTGGTCATGATACTTGTGCAGGAATAGAAACCCTGACTAAGACAGCTTTGAAAGGCAGATTTAAAAGGATCAGGAAGTAATTGATCCTTTTCCTCTTCCCTCTACCTCTAAAATGCTGGGATTTGGCTGAGTTACTTTCCTAGTGCTGTGATAAGACACCATAAGCAAAGAAATTATAAAAGAGCATGTTAAAGAGGACTTATAATTCAGAGGGTGAGAGATGATGGCAGAGCACAGGCATGACAGCAGGAAGAGCTGAGAGCTCACATCTTGATCCACAAGTTGCAGGCAGAGAAAGGCTCAAAATGATATGAGTGTCTCAAAGCCTCAAGGCCCACCCCAGTGTCACTCCTCCTCCAATGAGGACACACCTCCTAGTCCTTCCTGAACAGCTTTAGCAACTAGGGACCTAGTATTCAAACATTTGAGCCTATGGGGGCCATTCTTATCAAACTGCCACAGGATCATAGGTGTGCACTTTTATGGAGTGCTGAGGATATGAACCAGGGCTTTGTGCATGCCAGGTAAGCACCCTACCAACCGACTTACATTCCTGGTCTTGAGTTATTTCCCCCAGTCTTCATGCTAATTTCCTTTTAAGATCTTATGCTTATTTTATTTTTAAATATTTATTATTTTCAATGTATATGTGCCTTCATGAGTTCATCTCATTGTGCAGGAACATGTGAATACCATAAGAGGGAATTGGATCCACAACGGGCAGTTGTGAGCTGTCCTGTTGTGTCCTGTTGTGGATGCTGGGGACGAACCTGCCTCCCCTAGATGAGCAGCAAGCACTTTTAACAATTAAGACATCTCTCTAGTCCCTTTAAATTAATAATATTTTTTAAAGATTAACTGTCCTTTGAAGTTCTAAAACACATTAGTGTGTGTGTGTGTGTGTGTGTGTGTGCGCACCCAAGTGTGCAGGTACTTGTACACCTGAGTTCCCACATGCTGTGAGGAGGGAGTGTGTGTGTAAGGCAGAGGACAACTTTGCAGCGTTGTTTCTCTCCTTCCTGGGTTCCATGGGTACGCAGGTTAAACTCAGGTCCTCCTGTCCTTACAGCAAGCACGCATCTGATGACCTACCTATCTTGCTGGACCTTCATGCATATTCTTGATTCCTGCTTTGCTTGCTCCCTTATCACTTATGTCTGATGTCACCTCCACAGAGCTGGTTGTCCTGGAAAGGATAGTAATCTTGGCTACCATCTTCCTTAAGGTTGAGATGTTCAATAGACTGTATTCAGTGTCAGGGGCTGTCGTACTGCTAGGGAAAATCCTTCCTTTGTTTACGGCTGGCTGTTTATGGTCAGCTGTTAGGGAAAGTCTGGTACCCCATGGCTATAGCCAGTCATGTAACATATGGCTGGCCGTGCCTATCTAATTTGTGTTCTCTACTCACAATTCCTACCAAGAGGATAGGATTCTGTCATTGTTTGGTTCCCAAGGCAGAGGAAAGGGCATCTGTGGAAGATGAGCTACCTTCTTCTCTTGCAGCAGTGCCCTCAAGGACTTACACACTGAAGAGCCAGACACATGGCTGCTGTGCCACTGCTTCAGGGTTGCAGCCATCCTGACACCCTTTCACCATTTTAGTGACACTATTCCATGCAAATTTTAGATGCCATGTCCTGTCTTCGAATCAGCTGGGTTTATACACCATATTTAGTATTCATCCCAGTTCCTGACTCACTGAAGAAATCACTTCTTACTTACAATAACTAATGGAGGCCCTTGCAGTCTCCTCTGCCCACCATCCAGACACAGGGTGAGGGTCCCTTGTCCGTCAAACCACAAAGTAGCTAAACCTCCCAGAGCTGTGGCATTCAGCGCCAGCTGCATGGTAGAATCATCTGAACAGCTTTTAGACACAGAAGGACCTAAGATGAGTATTTCGCTTGAGGTAAAATGATTGGGAATGTGTATGCATTGCCATGGTTAGTTCATTGTAAACGTTCTCCAGCTTTTGTGAACCACTACTTAGAACAGCAGCGCTGATGACCCCCAAGAGGTTGTCACAGACTTGAAACCACCTGGCAGCCTCACCAGCTGGGACTTTTACCATCAAAGCCGCTGGCCTCTCCCTTACATTTCCTCCCACATATGCATATTAAAGCGATGGATAGCTGATCATTAGTCACCGTGAGGTAATTAACATTTTTCGTTATATCTGTGTGGCTTATCAAATACCACTCTGGTTACAGATTATTCAAAGCTTTCTTGAATAAAAAGCTTTTCCCATGTGACCAGACCTTGCTCTGATAGGCATACTTTCCTGACATCTCTATTGTATTTAATATCAGCGAATGATTCTTATTTTCCAGTGTGTAGATTGTGAAACCAACCTGTAATAAAGGAACAATGCACCAACATCTCTTGGTATCCATAGAGGACTGATTCTAGGACCTCCGTCTCAGACACTGCAATCTGTGATGCTTACACTCTTTATATAAAATGGCTTAGCATTTGTATACATTTAACTATCTTTTGATTACTTTCAGTAACCCGCTACAATGTAAGTGCTGTTCAGACACTTGTTTAAGGGAAGTGTATGAGCATAGCTGATTTGTGAAATATTTTTGAACCACATTTGCTCAAACCCACGGAGGTAGATTAGGGAGACAGAGGGTTAATTCTCTCTTATGTTTTCTTTTTTATTGGTTATTTTACTTATTTACATTTCAAATGTTGTCCCCCTTCCTGGTTTCCCCTCCACAAACTCCCTGTCCCATTCTATCTTCTGTTTTCTAGTCTTCAACACATCTTGTTTGTTCTAAGTAAAAATCAAGAGAAGACCAAGTAAATGAATTCTGAATATGAATCAATTTTAAGTACAGCTCATTGCTGTACAAATGATCCAGCTGAAATTTGTATTAGTCACTTTTAAAGATCTATAACTTGAAAGGGGAATGTGCTGCTGCTCTGTAGACTGGGATGTATTTACTGTCTATGGGACTTACAGACTGGGCCTCCGAGGTTCATGTGCACTTTGGGTACTGATCATCTCGTCCCTTCCTACCTTACAGCGGCCCTTTCTCCAGCAGGGGGTAGAAAACACCAGACATTGTGTTAGGGCGAAGTACAGGTGGAGAGTCAATTCTGTGAAGAAGAAAAGAAGGCTGGGGTTGTAAAGAAGGAACTTTACTATTGTTCACAACAACACTAAGAAAAAAAAAATCCTAAAGTCCTGGGGAAAAAATGTCAAAAATTGGTAGAGGTGATTGAGTCCTAGAAAGGGGCTTGGATTACCTGTGGGTGATCAGTATGCATGGCTGGTGAAGAGGGTACCAGCCCACCTCGATATCCGATTTTCTCTTGTTTTAGCCAGTTTAGTTTTCTATCAAAAAGCACAGAAGGTCGTGTGGTTCTTAAACAACAGAGTTCTCGTGACAGTGTGGTAGGATTTGCTGAGGGTCCAGTCCTGAGCTACAGACGTCAAACTTCTCTTGTGTTCTTACACAGTAGAGAAAGGCAGCCAGTTCAGCAGCCTGTGCTCTTAATGGTACTTACCTCACCACCGAGGACTCCTCTCTCACGACAGACCTAACTTTTCAGAGGCCACAGCTCCAAATCTACTGGGGATTAGATTTCTACATCTCTTTTGTTTGTTTGTTTGTTTGTTTGGATTTTTTTTATGAGGGAGGGGACACGACCAGTCCCCAACACCCACCAAGCCAGCGTTGGATGCCAGACGCCCACCAAACTACGACTCTGTTAGCCAGAAATAATCACAGAGCGGAGGAGACAAGGAGGAAGGAATGTTGACTGGAAAGACTCTCTGGGTAGGAGATGGGAAAGTGGTATTTTAACAGGACATGAGATGTGGGGGTGGCATAAATTAGAAGAAAACCTTTGGAACTAAGAAAATAAACAAAGCTAGAAAATACTGGCAAGAGAATTGACAGTCATTAGGAGAAAAAGGGACAGACACACATTCAGAGGAATAGTTCTAGATCTGACGGACTACTCTTATTTCTCCTTGATAAAAACCATTTACACAAATGGGTGCACGCGTGTGTGTTGTATTTGTGTGTATGTGTATGTACACATGTGCACATGTGTGTGGTTGTGTGTGCGTGTGCACTCACTCATGTGTTGTGTTTGTGTATATGTTGTTGTGTGTGTTGTGTTTGTGTATGTGTTGTTGTGTGCATTGTGTTTTTGTGTGTGTGCATAGTCTCCAAAGGTTTTCTTTGTTACAGCAGGCTCTTTCTGTAACATGTGATCCTAAGAAGCCACTACGTTTTTGCTACACTAGAATTTTGTAATCCTCATAAATAACCACTTCCCCTTGTCCACGTGCTCCTTCCTGGGAGGGCTGGCCACTCAGTGCTCTGCTGTGCCTCACTTTTGCACTGTCTTACGGTTGTTCAACCCCTCATGGCTGTGACAATTTAAGCACTTGCATCATGTGCATTTTCTGGGAGTCATGTGATCTGCCCTTCAGTGACCTGAAGCTGAATAGTAGGTTCAGAATTTAGCCAGTAGCCTTCTCAACAGCACCAGCTACTTCATAAGTGTTCATAAGGTCATCATGGGAACATACTTATTCAAGTGTGCATCATCCCTAAACATATGTTGTAAACAGACAAAAATCCCAAATATGCTTCACCCAGTCTTGAACTGCGACTAATGAGCTGGTGCTTGCTTAGGAATCTACATGTTGACATAGTTTATCAGGTAGTCAGGCCACAAGTATGTTACTGCCTACTTTCTGTTCAGACTCTGGTGCTCCCAACCCCCCAAAGCTACAAGATACAGCTGTATCTGAGGAAAATCATCACTGAGCTAAGACAACTCAGTAGGCTCACTACTTTAGTCTAACTTCAATTTAACAGTAACCAAGTGGAGTCTTACTAAGACTTTGGACTCAGGGTTACAGTCTCCCTGATGAATTGCTATTGTGTTTGGTCTCTCTTGCCAGCACTCACCACCTATTTTAGACGGCACATGACTCTGACTCACAAAAAAAAAAAAAAAAAAAGCAAAGTCTGCACAAAGGTTTTAAAGCATGCCACACACCCACTCACTTGAGCAAAATCCCTGAAACACTCAAATGTCTCAGTGTCCAAGGTAAGGTTCCATTTTTCTTGCCATCAATAAACAGAGCCAGTGAACACACTCATCAAGATTGGGGAGGGAAGGAAGCAAGCAAAGATTTACAAATATCAAAACATCTCCCAGGCATGCAGGTTATCCTTGAGCAAAAGTGTGGGTACAAAACTAAAAGTCAAGTCATTTATAGCTTGATGTCTTCCATGGTATAGTTAGCTATGCCCAGATGCTGTAGGTGGGAAGAAGCCTACAAGAAGACACATAGCAGGGCTCCTGAGACTTCCAGAGAGGCATGTGAAGGCTTTATTAAAGGCTTTTGGTGACTCTGAGTGACAACCTGGGTCACAGGCAAATCCCTCCACACACTGTCTATTCTTTTTGAGGGTAGTTCTCACCCACTGTTATACTGAGGGCCCCTTTGGCGGCATCCTAGTTTGCTTTCTATTGCCATGAGAGAAAGCATAACCAAAAGCAACTTGTGGGGACAAGGGTTTATTTCCCCTTTACACCTTGCAGACCATCATCTGGGGAGGTCAACGAAGGAACTGAAGCAGAGGCCTTGTAGGAACGATGCTTACTGGCTTATGCATCTTGCTTTACTCATCTGCTAGGGATGTCACCACCCACAACTTGCCCCCCCCCACACCAATCAGGAATTTTTAAAAAATGCCCCACAGACAGGCCAATCTTAGGGAGGCATTTTCTCAATTGAGGCTCTCTCTTTCCAGGGGACTAAAACTCATGTCAAGAAGAAAACAAATAGATATATAAATGGTAGATGATAGATAGATTGATAGATAGGTGATAGATAGATAGATAGATAGATAGATGATAGGTAGATAGATGATAGATAGATAGATAGATAGATAGATAGATAGATAGAACCAGCACAGGCAATCACGCCTGAAACTGACTCACATTGGCACAGATGCATTGTGTATGGTATAGGTTCAACAAAGACATGGGAGAAGGCTCACTCTAAAAGCCTTTCAACTCTGACCCATAACTGTTCCTGTCTGAAAGAACTGCGGGGATGGAAATGGAGAGGAGCCTGAGGAAATGAAGGTCCAGTGACAGGCCCAAAGTGGGATCCAGCTCAAGGGGAGGCCCCAAGGCCTGACACTATTACTGAGGCTATGGTGTGCTCACAAAAAGGGACCTAGTATGACCACACTCTGAAAGACCCAAAAAGCTGCTCAAAGAGTAAAATGCAGATATTTGCACCCAACCAATGGGCAGAAGCTGCTGACCCCTGTGGTTGAAAAGCTGGAAGAAGCTGAGGAAGAGGGTGACCCTTTAGGAGGACCTGCAGTCCCAATTAATCTGGACCCCCGAGATCTCTCAGACACTGGACCACCAACCAGGCAGCATACACCAGCTGATATGAGGCCCACAACACATATACAGCAGAGAACTGCCAGGTTTGGGTTCAGTCAGAGAAGATGCACCTAACCCTCAAGAGACTGGAGGCCCCAGGGAGTTTAGAGGTCTGGTGGGGTGGGGTTTGGAGGTGGCAACATCCACATCCTCTTGGAGACAGGGGGTGGGGAGGAGGTATGGGATGTGGAACAGTCGGAGGGTGGACTGGAGGGGAAAAAATCTGGAATGTAAAAAAAAGAAGAAAAAAAAAGAAGTACAAAGAAAGAAAGAAAGAAAGAAAGAAAGAAAGAAAGAGTTCACAATTTTCAAAAAAAAAAAGTTGCTTTTGAATTGCTAAAGAGCCAGGCTGGGAAGAGACAGAAATGGGCCTGCCCTCTTGGAAGCCCTGCACAGGCACAGCATGGACCTTTCACATCTGGTAGAGTTCTGAGCTGCAGTACCTGTGAGCTCACAGTGAAACAGTAAGATCTGAAATGGAAACTCACAGAGCCTGGGGAGCCAAAGCAGGTGCTGAGGGCGCTGGGCTGCTCACATGAACTTATGAAAAGGAATTCTTTGTCCAGTGAGTCCCCAGCGAGTCTGCTGGTGGTGGTTCATTTACTCTGAGCACAATGTGAGTGTAGAGCAGGTCCGTTGCTGCTCAGAATGGAACTTTCGGGAATTACACTTATACATATTCTGGAAGTCTGGAAAACCTCAGTGTACCCAGCTCTATGCTGCCAGTATGCTCCCATTTAAACAGCTACAGTGTCTGTGTAGCTTTCTCTGGAAGGCCCATTGATTTTAAAACGCAGACAGCCCAATTCTTAGATGCAGGAGACCATTCCAAATTCAAGGCCAAGCAAGCATACTGTGTATCTGATATGTCCTACTTATGGCAAGTATGAAGCAACTTGTGCCTTATGTGTGGATGTATTCCACATGTCTGTTTCCTGGTGATTCTCAACCCATTGATAAGTTCTGTCATACATCTGAGACCTAAATTCCACAAGGATAAAACTATGGATTTCTTGCTTGTATAGATGCCACCCTGGCCCACTGACAGGGTGGGAAAGATTGTTGTTTCTTTCTTGACATTGTAGTCAAATAACAAGGTGTGGATGATATCCTGAGAATCTTCTACCAGTAAGCAGACATTTTTGGGTTTTGGTTCCTCTTTGTACATGTCTTGAATTACAAAGGGAGAAGGATTTATGTTGCCCAAACTGACTCTAAGCAAAACTGAGCAGCCAATGATCCAATGCTGTGTGACAACACCCAACTTGCATAGAGTGGTCATCCAACTCAGGCAGGAATCATGATTGGCACTGTCCCTGTAAATGTCTTTTTGGTCAGTTTTTGAGAACATAGATGAAGACGAGCCTCCCCTAAGTTTCTCTGTCTCTAGGATGCTGTTGTGTAGGGCTATCCTCCAGGTCAAATTCTGGCCATCTTCAGGAGTCCAGCTGAGCAAGTTCACTAAAGATCATCAAATCTGGGCTTGATGACTGTTGATCTTGCTTGGGAGGAGGGATCAGGGAAAGTTCTGGGACCCTCATCTGAGTATCTAGCCACCCCTCCCAGCCAGTTGGATGCAATTCTGCTCTAACTGTGTGCGTCCTCAATGTCTGTAGGAGGTGCAAGAGTTAATAGCAGAGAAGGATGAAGGGAAGACACAGACCTTCCAGGGTGGCTACTTTAAGCCAACCTGCTCTCCTGCCCATAGCCCCCCACCATAGGCTCTGTAAATAAGCCTAATAAACTCATTGGTTCTCCTGGGTGAAGTATGGCAGAATTGTACCTCAGTTTGACGTTAGAACCTTAGAAGGAATAGACATTGATTATGTCTCCCCCTGGGAAGTAATTTCAGCAATAGATGATCTCTACTTTCACACTATGCCACCTCCTCCTACTAATGTTTATGTTAAAAAAAATTAATGTAATAAAAATTCTAGAATATTCTATAAGTAAGAAAAAGAATTAGCAATCATCAGTTTCTGGGGGGAAGCTAACTGCCTCATAGGGTTCCAGCAGGCAGGGGTAAGGTTGCCACTCTTCATGCCTGTCCATCTGCTCAGCTAACTTACATTCTGACCCAGCATTTAACATGCATATTAAGTCACTATGGTCTCTTTCTTCTTCCTCTCAGTGACAGTGTTTCTCAGCCTTGCTAAGATTTCATGTCACACAGCTCATTCATGAAATGGCACCAATGTTCTTTGCAGCTCTGTCTACCTACCCACAGTAGAGACAGAGGAACCTGCCTGTGACCTGGGATTAGAGGCTTGAGCATTGACCAAGCCTTGCATTGCTGGCTGCTGTGAAAGCCCCAGTTTACTAATCTGTCTAACAGAGGCAAAAATGGAACAAAAATAACTTGGGCTGGCCCCTTCCTCTCTCAGGAGAGGAATTCAAAAGCCCTTTAAAAAAACTTTTCAACTAGATGTGGCTGGAAAGTACTTTGTAAAATATACAATCAAGATCACATATTAAAAGAAAAATCTCAAAAAAAAAAAAAACAAAAAACTTTTCAATTGACACCTAGGCCAAGAATTTACTCAAGCCTGGGGAATATGCATATATACATTCAAGTTCTTTTGCAAGCCAAGCACATGTGATAATCCCAAGAGACCCAAAGACTAGAATAAACCTTAAATCGCTAACATATCAGAGATAGGTTACATACTGTATTGATAGTACCCCCTCCCCTACATACATACTCTCTCTCTCTCTTCCTTTCATTTATTTCTGGAGGGAAAATGAACTGTGAAGTCTTCCCTGTAACAGCAGATATCTTGTTCTCTGCTAACTATCTCCCTGCTTTGAAGGACATCTTAATTTCCCTCTGTATCCCCTCTCCCATCCCACTCCCTGGTCTGAAGTGACTCTAGGTCCAGGTATAGGTCCCTGGTATGGACCTGAAAAGTTCCTGACAAAGTGATAGGCACATGTCCTGGCTTGGATCAATGAAAAAGCAGCCCAGAAATTGTTGAAAGAGGTGTCTGGGGATGGTGAGCTGATAAATAGAACAATTGGTGGCCATCTTTTAAAGAAAGATTTAATTTTTTTTATGCAAATGCCTGCATATGTAAGTACCTCCTGTGTGCCTGGTAGCTGTATGGGCCAGAAGAGTGTCAGAGATCCTAGAAGTGGAGTTACAGGTGGTTGTGAGCTACCTGATGTGGGTGCTGGGAACTGAACCCAGATTCTTTGTAAGAGCAGCCCTTCCACTACTTGGTGGACATCTTTGCCTCCTCGTGTAGAATGCCTGACCATAGATGGAAGTGATATCATAAACAGCAAGCCTGAGAAGAAGAGAGGCAGAGTAATCTTCGTGCGCTGATGAAAGTTTTGGCTCAAGCTGTGTCTGCAACCACCCTCTGAATCCCCCAGGAACTGAATCCATGAATCTGGCTATTTGACTTGGGCACATATTTCATAAGCAGTCCACCTAGACTCATAACAAATTCCAGAATCCCATGTTTCCCATTTACATCTCCCTTCCTGTCTTAGACTTGATTAGCTCATGTGAATGTCTGTGAGAATCCATCCCTGACACCAATTAGTATTCAGTCTTTGTTGAGAGTCTATCCCTGGAGAGGCCTAGAATATGCCACTGCACAGACATGAATTCTCTCAATCATCTAATAGCTATCTTTTCCAGATCATGGATTGCCAATGTTTATTTAGGCTTTATCATTAAAGCAGGCAGCAAGCAACCAAGTTCTCCTGTCATGACAATGGCAGTTCTAAAATTAAAAGCCAAATGAGCTTCTCTGGCAAGTTCAGACCCTGTCTGCCATCTGCTCTTTGCACAGGCTGGCAAGCTGCACCCTTCCTACTGTGGTTCCATCCTGCTCCCTTAGGCAGCTCTATGCTACAGCACAAGTCAAAATAAACCTTTGCCTCCACATGAGGCCTGAGTAAACAAACCTCTGATCATATGCCAACTCCTGTCAGAGCATGTGTCCTCATTCATCTGCAAGACACAAACAACCTGTCTGTGTCTACCTGAGGGCTACTGAGTGTTCCCAGGACACTGTGTTCTGACAGAATCACAACATTCAGCCCAGGGCTGCAGAGAGATTCCTTAGCTGAGTCGTCCTTCCTAGAAGATGCTCTCCCGATCCCTAGCGTGGGCCCTCGGAAGGCTAGACTCTTAAAGACCTAATGTTATGGTTTTATAGGAAGGAGGTGGGGACAGAGACAGGAGGAAAGAAGGGAAGTTAAAGATGGGGAGGCCAGGGACAGGAGGCCCGGGAGAGAGGGCTGGAGGGGAGCCAACAAACCTTTATTCTAACTTTTTAAAAACTCTTAGGATGGAAGTCAGACCCTACCTTAAGATAAAGAAACTGCAACAAGTATAGACTCTTTGTGCAATTAATTAATGCAATTAGATGGTGCAAAAAGCTGTTACCTGAATTATTTCCAGGTTAGAGAAGAACAGATGATATAAAAATAAATTTAAATTTAATCATATATATATGATTTTAATATATATATATATATATATATATATGTTCAGAAATGCCTTTCTTCATGACACTATTCCTGGCTTTCTGTCTTTAACAGGGTTGTTTTCTGTGACATACAAAAAACAAACTGTGTGTGTGTGCGTACATGTGCTCATGTGCAGTCACCTCTCATTATCCACAGGGGAATAATACCAGACACCAAGTATGAAGTATCTCAGGTATGAATATTATGTTGAATTACAAGCATGAAGCATCATGCCTAACTCTGATTGGTACTGTTAATGAGGAATTATGGATTTGATACTATCTATCCAAAATCAAAGTACATGGAGTCATTAACTCACCATCCCAGAGTTAAGACTTCCTTCTACAGATGTGCACACAAGAGAGTTTGTCATTTATAATATCTCATGCTACAAACAACCCAAGTAGCTACCTATGTTTAAACAGACTTGCTACTTAGGGGAATAAAAGTCCGCCATTCAATATAAGTATCTCAGATACTACCCTGCTTGTCTCAATTGGCATGGTATTCTCATGTAATCTCTGCACACTTCCCACTTGCTATTATCCTCTCTAGTTTATGTACAAAGCCTATTGTAATAGAGACTGTGTAAATAATTGTTAGATTAACTCCTTTAGAGAATAGTGACAGTCTATACATGTTGAGTACAGACATAACTTCATTTTTAATATTTTTGGTCAGCAGATGGTTGAACACAGACCCCCACAGCATGCTTGTGTATCAGCACGTACACTTTTGTAGTTTGGGTTCTCACTTACTAATGGTATGTGGGGCTCTTCCATGGCAACACACACAGAGCTCATTCTCTGAATGACAGACTTTTAGTCCCCTAAGTAGCAAGTCTGTATTTAAGCACAGGTAGCTACTTGGGTTGTTTATAGTATTGGATATTATAAATGACAATCTCTCTTGTGTGCACATCTGTAGGATGAAGTCTTAACTCGAAGACTGGTAAGTTAATGGCTCTATGTACTTTGATTTTTGATAGATAATACTAAATCCATAATGCCTCATTAACATACCAATCAGAGTTAGTCATCATGTGTCCGTCACACCTGTAATCCCAGCCCCCCAACCCCCAAAAGCTAAGGCAGGAAGACTGCTTGTAGAGTAAAAGGTCCATGCTTACTTCTAGGGTTGAAAACCCACCAATCCCTGGGCTCAAAAGCCCACTAGTCTCTGAGCCCAAGAATCCACCAACTACTGAATTCAAAATCCCACCAATTCCTTGGCTTACCCCAAGCTCAGGATTTGAAATTCCACCAATCACCACCCAGAAAATCTCTACTCTGGAAAACTCTGCCCCTAAGAAACCCTGGGTACCTCTGACTCGTGCTTAGTTCCCTGCTGCTTCTCATCCAAGCAGAGGCAGCCACCCTTTTGTGTCTTTCCCAATCAATCTCTTGTGTGAGGTTTGTTGTGCAGTGTAACTTTGTGGTGTTCCTTGCCTCCTGACTGCCAGGATACCTTTCCCCTCAGAGTTGTAACTCTTGCATTGCAGAAACTCTTCCCCTCTGAGTTGGAACATTCACACTGCCTCCAGTTCCAAATCTGGACCCAGCCCAGAATACAGAATGAGACTCTTGCAAACCAACCCCCCAAAAATAAACCACCAGTTATCTGGTCAGTAATAATAAACTCTCTGTATATAATCAGAAACATAAGGCAATTTTGGTTTAATGACATTTCTTGCTTGGTAAACTCAGTCCAGAGGTAGGGAATAAAGATGCATCAACGGCTAGAAGGAATGCTGGGGCCCTTCTTTCTGTGTGTGAGATACGTGGCTTCCATGTTTAGGACTTCCTCGTGGTTATGGATTCTCTAAACCTCACATCTGCATTCCAGGCAGCAGGTCGGGGAGAGAAGTTGGGTACACCATACAGTCAGCTGACTCTGAGAAGCCTTCCAGAGAGCCCAATACAACATTCCTTACATCTCATTGGCTAGAAACAAATCACATGACCATACATCATAAGGGAGTCTGGAAAATTTATTCTTTGAGAAGCAAAGAACCCAGCAAAAACAGTCTCTGCTACTAAGAAAGACAAAAAGAGAGGAAATGGCTTCTCCCATACCTTCACTCATCTGGATAAATTTCCAAATGTGGCTTACTTCAGAGTTTTAGCAGAAAGAACAGGACAGGATATATACATTTAACATAATCCACAACTCCAACTCTTGTCACTGTTTCTACTCTGTGATGTGCACATCTATAGGCCTTTGTTCTCATGGAATATGAAATTTAGTCTGTATGAGCAGATGTGTGGCTTAGAATATCCTTGGTAGGCAGCACCAGCAGTTACACACACACACACACACACACACACACACACACACATACACACACACCAGCTCCTGGTACAAAGACCCCTTTAACCCCATCAAACAGCTTAAGAAGATTATTAACTTAGAGCCAATCTTTATTCTACAAATCCTTTTTCATTTCTCTGTATTTACATTTTTTATTTTTCCCATTTTATTATATACACTGAAAAGATAGATTCCATTATATAGACTGAAAAGATATTCCTTAAAAATGACCACAGTGACATTATCATAAGTAATATAATTCTTTCATGAAAAAGATGTCTCAACTTTCCAAGTGCAATAGTTTTCATATGCTTGGCCCAGAAGTGGCACTATTAGGAGGTGTGGCCTTGTTGGAGTAGATGTGTCACTGTGGGTGAGGGCTAAGGCCCTCACCCTAGCTGCCTGGAAGCCAGTCTTCTGTTAGCTGCCTTCTGAACAAGAGGTGGAAGGAACTCTCAGCTCCTCCATCTCTACATCTGCCTGGACCCTGCCCTGCTCCTGCCTGGATGACAATAGACTGAACCTGTGAACCTATAAGCCAGCCCCAATTAAATGTCATCCTTATAAGAGTTGTCTTGGGTCATGGTTTCTGTTCACAGCAGTAAAACACTAACTAAGATACCAAGACAGCTTGAATCAAGGATTCAAATTAAATTCAATGTGGATGGCATGTCTGCAGCCATCATGAGTTGAAAACACCATTCAATAAGAGCGCCTCATAACAACATGGTCAGCTTCTCCTACTTTCTCATCAGGGTGGCATGTAGAGCTTCACAAATATGTCTGACTCTTTGATATTTGTTTTTAAATCAACCATATTCAGCTACAGTGCAGTGACTTCATTCTTCACCCATGCATATAGTCCCTCAGTGAGAAAGCTGAGCTTTCAACTGGTCCTACTGCTATGCCAGCTAGTTCTGCTGTCAGTTGGTCTCCCCGTGAACTAGACTCTGTGTAGTCCTAAACTTCTCTGCTTCCTTTTGGACATCTTGGCGTCGATTATTACACACAGGACATATCCTTACATTGCAACTGAAAACTATGTTTCAGTCTCATAAACACACTTATACCTTGAACCCCCATCTGTTGTTTTTTTTACAACTAAAATAATTATTATGGGACATTTAAACTACACAACAAAATCCTACATGAGTTTGGTTTAACTTGCACCTAAACTTATCCCTTCTTCTGTATCTACACTTGGCCCCATGCACACCCCACCAACATCTCTTTCTGGACCAGTGCAGTATCTCCTCAGCACACATCTCAGTCACTGTAATGGCTAGTTTGTGTGTCAACTTGACACAAGCTGGAGTTATCATAGAGAAAGGAGCTTCAGTTGAGAAAATGCCTCTATGAGATCCAGGTGTAATTTTCTCAATTAGTGATCAAGGGGGTAGGGCCCCTTGTGGGTGGTATCATCTGTGGGCTGGTAGTCTTGGGTTCTATAAGATAGCAGGCTGAGCAAGCCAGGGGAAGCAAGCCAGTAAAGAACATCCCTCCATGGCCTCTGCATTAGCTCCTGCTTCCTGATCTGCTTGAGTTCCAGTCCTGACTTCCTTTAGTGATGAACAGTGATGTGGAAGAGTAAGCTAAATAAACCCTTTCCTCCCCAACTTGCTTCTTGGTCATGATGTTTACGCAGGAATAGAAACCCTGACTAAGACAGTCACCTTCCATCCTCCACCTGGCACAAGCCTAAAATAGGTAGGTTTCACCTTTTGCTAGTTAGGGATTGGAGAGTGGCTAACAAGGAATTTGGGCCATTTGCTTTCTTGTGCTATTCAAATATTACCTCTGAAGGAAATTCCCAGCTGTGAGTTTCAGAAATAGTCAGTGTTCACCTGAACAGATATCAGATGTCAACAGTTCAGACAGAGCATTTAGGTGACAGTATCCCCTGCCCATTGCACAGACAGGATCAATCTTGGTCTCAACTGCAACTTGGGAAATTGAGAGCACACCTACACTCACATTCTCTTTGCCAATATCAGGACCTCAGAGATGTCTTCAGGATGGGTCTCTCTGTAAGTTTTCTCCTCTGTAGGTTCTGCAACTCCACACACAGGGTTGTAGGACAGTCCATTCCTGATTTGGTTCCTGTTCATGACCTGAGGGTCTGTTTCCAGCCTGTTTTGGCTGCTACTTTTTTACCTTAAATTCCTAAGTCACAGATTGATGCTTTCCTCCTAGCTTTGGACATACCCAGTTTCAGAGCTGTCATTTGAAACAGACCCCACTCGCCTCCCTGTACACACACTATCCTCACCACCAACAACCCAGGAGTTCAGAACACTGGTCCTCAAATGCCTACATTCAGTTATGACCACACCCTCTACCAGGGGGCTAACTACCAAGTGAGTGAGATTGCAAGTCAAATCAGTACATGCACAGTGACCATGCTCCGTGAGTCCTTGATGTTTGACCTAGTCAATTCCTCAAGGTGTTAAATGATCAGAGTTGTCTATACTTCGTAACATATAACGTATACTCAAACATAAGTTTGGGTGGCTCATCAAGCTCAGTAGACAAATAACACTTTTAAAATCCAAGGTTTTGATCAATGTTGCAGCCAAAGGCAGACCTGACAGTGGGAATCCAGTTACATTTCTATCTAGCTCACTCTCTTTGATCCCCAGCCCTAGGTCCAAAGTTCCTGGCTTTTCTGCACAGTCTTCTCCATAGGAATCTGTCTCTGCTTCCTTTGGTGGAGTAAATGAATATGTTCCCAGTGGCTACCCTTTGCCTGAACTTTCTGCCTTCCAGAAATAGAGTATGGCTCATCCTGTGGACTGTAAAATGCCCTGGCAGGGAGGGGCAAGCTGCTGTGTGCCCAAGTCTTATATAAGACCTTATACATGAAGAGCTGCATGCAGCAGAAGGCACAAGACTCCTAAGGGTCTCAGCATTTTCCCATTCTCACCCACATTGGGCTCAGTGAGGGGGGCTGAGAGTTATTCAATGTCTTTATGTTCACTGCAGTCTGCTTACTGTGAAGAAATTACAATTGAAACCCATGCTGCCCCTCAGGCTAAGGAGAAGCCATTTTGAAAAGTAGCTTGTACCATGAACCACATGGATGTCTTATTTAGGTACAGAATCTTTGAGCTGGAGAGGACCTCAGAGGAACCAAAGTGCTACTGTCTCAGAGCTGGTTAAGGGATATTGTTATATGCATCTACTAGACATGTCCACCCTCGGGTCTTCCATTGATACAGGAAGGAAGGGACAGAATAATGGAAGAATATACTTCTACCCAGTTCAGAGAAGAGTCTTACCGTATAGGCCCAGGGTGTTAACAACCCTAGATGCTGTGGGGTGCATGTTGCTCTGTTTTTCTATACTGTTCCTCACTCTCATTTCCATGGAAAATAAGGGGATATACAGCTAAGATCAAAAGTGCCATTTCTGGTAAATACAGATGTCACTGAAAAATTTGGTGATCTAACAAAATATTTTCCCTAAAGAATATAGCCAGCTCTGTGCTTTATTTATCCACACCATCTTTGGTATGTTATTATAAAATGTCAAGAAGGGAATGGTCGTTGTTACAGCCATGCAGTCTCCCCATTACAGCTCAAGCCAGCAGACCTTACCAAAGGGAGCCAGCATTCTTTCCCCCACAGGCATAGGAAGGACTGCTGGGGGCAAGATGTTCTCTGAGGCTGGCTATATGGGGTCAGCCACTGTTGGTGTCAATTGCTTAGGACAAGCTTAGTTTCTAAGCTATTTTGAGTGTATGTGTTCTTCTGCATGTACAAATGCCTCCTTGGTTTGTTGGGGGATCCTTGCAAGAATTATGGCCCATGGGGAAATAAACTGAAAAGAGGGGAGAGTAAAATCTTAGTAGAACTGGACTTGGTCAGTCAGACTGGATCAAAATTGCTAGACTCCAAAATCTAGAGAGTCTGATCCTGTGGTTTAATTTTCTTATACTTTTAAACACAGTGAAACTTTGGGTGAGAGGATCTCCACATGACAATTCTCCTAACAAAGCCTCAGGGATAGCTACACCAAAATTCCCTTGCAAAATATCAGCTACAGCAAAGCCCCCGAGATCTTCACCAGGAGTTCTAGCAACTGGGAAACAGTGCTCAGGGCTAAGGTGGTTCTAGACCTGTGGATCATGATCCCTTTGAGAGTCAAATACCAGATATCCTGCATATCAGATATTAACATTAAGATTTATAACAGTAGCAAAATTATAGTTAAGAAGTATTAACAAAATAAATATGATTGGGGGGTCACCACAACATGAAGAACGATAGTTAAGAGTTGCAGCA
This sequence comes from Rhynchomys soricoides, assembly GCA_019843965.1. NCBI lineage: Eukaryota > Metazoa > Chordata > Mammalia > Rodentia > Muridae > Rhynchomys > Rhynchomys soricoides. Next base: position 4,689,108 of record JADRCH010000167.1, read on the forward strand.
TTAGGAAGGGTGAGAACCGCTGGCCTAGAGGAAGGGTTTTTTTTTTCCCACAAGAAAAACTGTTTATTGATACTATAGTAAATTTTAATAAAAACTAAAACACAACCATTAGATCAACCTCAATGGTTTATAAAAAACAAAATGTAACAACCATCTTGAACTCTAAGGAGTCCATATACAAATTTAAGTTTTTGGTACCTGTCAATTACCAAATGTTGACTTACAGATTAAGAAGTGTTAAGAAAAATATTCTGATTTTAAATGTAAGCTAAAGCAATGGAAGAAAAAGCAGAAGAAAAAAAAAAAAACAAGAGAAAGAACATTTGCAAGAAAAAGCAAAAGAAAAATATCAAGAATGGTTGAAGGGAAAAAAAGCTGAAGAATGTGAGAAGAAGAAAAAAGAGAAGGAAAAATAAAAGCAACGGCAAGCAGAATTACAGGAGAAAAGAGAAATCACAGAAAAGAAGTTTAAAGACTGGAGGAAGGATTTGTAAGAGGCATAAAGATGGATTCTACTGATGCAGGATGCAGAGGGTGAGTTATGGTCACTGAGAAACAAAGTCCACAAGTAAGGCCTAACAATTCTCAGGATTTGGGGGAAATCCAGGTGGAGGCTGTCTCCTAATAGCATAGCAAAGGATCACCAGGCTGTATGACCACTTTCAGACCAGCGTTCCAAGTGACCAGGTGTCATTCTTCCTTCTGTTACAGAAAGCAGGTCTGCTTAACGATCCTGGTTTCTCTGATGCTTACTCTAAGCTGTGCTTCCAACATTGGCTCCTTGGTAGGACCTAGTCATAAATCCAGAATCCCTTTCAAAAGCATTTCAGAAACAACTCTCTAGCGAGACTTATGATTTATTAACAAACAGGTAAGCAGGGTTGGAATCGGTAGTATGTAGATAAATACCCCGTGACAGGGCTGCAAGGAGACAGAGTTCTGATTTGTGGCATTTGCCTTATTTTCCATGGCACAAATACTCATTTTTGCAAACATACTAACTTAACCTCATATAATGTGAAATTTGGAAGATTTACACATCACCAGCCCTTAAACACAGGTATAAGCTAGGCCAACCCAACATCAGCACAGCACTCGATGGGACAATCAACAAAAGCTGTCCCCTCTAGGACATCTTATGTGTCCTAGACCATAACAAAAAAATCCTCCAAAAAGGAAAAAGGAAATAACACTGATTCTTACCAAAGAAACTAATGCTTTTATAAAACAAAAACCAAACCAACCAAACAAACAAAATATTATTTGTGTGTGTGTGTGTGTGTGTGTGTGTGTGTGTGTGTGTGTTGTGTAACTTTTCCTCAGGAGATCTGAAAGAAAACATCTACTCCAGATAGGAAATGGAAGAGAGATCAAACTAACAATTACATCAAAGTCCAACTTGGTGAACCAAATAGTTGTTATCATTACTCACAGGAGTATGGATGAAGAGTTGCTAACAGAACTAGCAGCTGCATCACTGACAAGTCCACCTAGCCTAAGGTAGGAACCATGGAAGCTGCAACCCTGAACTCTCTTCACCACTTGCAAGCAGCCAGTCAGGCTGGGGAGTCTCTTCTCCAGGCAGCTGGCCTGATCACAAGCTCCTTCCTTCAAAAGTCATTGCTGTTTACATAACCTTGGGAAGACAGCAGCTCTGTGAACCTGGTAGATTCCAGGGTCTTTCTGAGATTTGTAAGTTATGCTCTTCCCGAGTCTTAATGTACCCTCCAGAATGGAATCTTTCAAAATAAAAGGTCCCCAGGGTGGAAAGTTCCAATTCAGAAGAAATAGTTACATGTATGCATGTGTGCTTCATGTGCATGTATGTTTGTGTGCACCCTTATGTAGAAGCCAGGGGATAGCCTTGGATACCAGCTGTCAGGTACACTTTTAAATCATGTCATTGGCCTAGAGCTCACCAATTAGGCTAAATCAGCTGGCCTTGCTGTTTCCCTCTGGGATCACAAGCACATGCTACATTGCTTTGGGCTTTATGTGGGTTCTGAGACTTGAACTCAGGTTCCTGTGCTTGCAATGCAAGCACTTTGCTAGATCAACTATCTCTTCAGGCCCTCTCTTATTTACCTTTTATCCTAGTTTTGAAAAAGAGCAAGTCAGGTGCTTTGGGGGAATTTCTTATTGTATCTGTATCTCTTCTGTGGCTAGGACTTGATTTGTAAGGTCTTTGTAATTCTGCTAACATCTAGACAACTTTGGGCTGACTTGATCCAAATCTTTGTACCTAAGAGATAACAGCGTGGGGATTAAGAGCAGGATCTAAGGTTCAAACAAACTGGGTTCAAAGTCTATTCTGCTTTGGGGACAGATTGGGCAAGTAAAGTTCCACCACCCCTCCTGACTTCTTCTTGATACTGGTGTAAAATACACAGTACACCAGGCTCATAGATAGCTGGCAAGGTTAAATAGCAAACTTGCATGAAACAGCTCAGCCTTTGGCAACAACACGGTGCTCCATAATCATACCTGTAACTGTCATTATTTCATTAGCTGGATTGTTGCCAGTTAGTCTACTGAGCCCATTCGTTCACAGTTAAAGGCCTCAGCTTCCCCTGCGGAGTGCCATAGTTCATCCAGTGTCTCAGCAGACCAGAGAGGCCCAGAGTGGAACATCAGCCATTGGCACTTGTGGTCCCACAGCAAGGAATTAGAGACTGCATCACACACACACACACACACACACACACAGAGAGAGAGAGAGAGAGAGAGAGAGAGAGAGACTCCTGACACACACAACAACATAAACACATACTATCACTCATACATTTGGATAGGAAAGGAGGAGGGAGGGAGAGAATCAGTATACAACAGAAATTTCCAGTAGAAAAGTCATCCATCAGCAAACAGGGTGTCTTTGGGAGTGGGAAGTGGGTGCCATCTTGAGGACCGGGCATATGAACAGGCCTGAGGCAGATGTAGCTCCCCACCCCTCCACTCATCCACCTCACCCAGATGCCCAGGGTCTCTCTGCTTTTTACCTTGGCTAAAACTCTGCAGCCCCTGCTTTCATCCTAGGTCCTGGACAGGCCTAGAGACAGCTTTCAAAGCTGATCCCAATCCTGTTTCTGAGCCACTCTATAATTTTGCCTCCACATATATTTTGTCCTTATCAAATATTTCAAAGAGGTGGGGCTGACCCTAGAACCTTCACATTCACTTCAGTACAGTGTCCTACAGAGAGTGGCCAACCATTGCAGGACTGCCCTTGGCTGTAAGTCTCCCTCCAGCATGCCTTCTCATTACACCAGGGTTCTGACTAAAAGCCAGTTTTCTATGTCAGGCACCAAGCTGGAGAGCAGCCCCAGACCAATGCCTGTCACTTCGAGGCAATGAATTCTCCTGTCTGAACATACTGTTCCCAGCTCAGTCAGTTCTACAGTGATGGTGACCAGATCACAGCGAGGCCTTCTGTTTACCCTAAATGGACTTTCAGCCCAGGGAGTTATGTAAAAGCTTCAAGGAGTCTCAGAGGAAAATCCTTGAACAAACAGCAGGCTGGGAAGGGCTGGGAACTAAGCTACCCACCTTCTCTTCGCCTACACATGCCCACCTCAGCAGAGAGATGGAGAGACTGGAACAAAGTCTGCAGACTACTTAGGCAGTGGATAAGGAATCTGGACTCCAGCTCTCCTATCTCTGCACAAGGTTCTTTAATCTCAGCCCAGGATTGTTTCTTGGACTTTTAACCCTCTTTTAAAGATTAGGGATTGTCTATTGTTTTTATTAAAAAGGCAAAGCAAGAGTGCAAATCTAAATATGGAAAGAAAAAAAAGTATCGCCTTTCTCTGTTACAAGCTCCTGCTGTATCTTTGCTCACTATGCCCAAGGCAGGAGTCAGACAATGTCAACCATTGTCATCCATGCTTGATCCATAAAGCATTATGCTTTTAAGGACCCTATGACCTTGCTCTTGAAATATATGCCTGGCTTCTTTGTCACATGACATCAAACATCTGAATAGTAGGAACACCTCGCTCATCTGACTCACAACCATTCTGGAATTTTCTAGAGAATCTACAGCATGGTCTTTCACGTGTCTTAGTGGAATGACTGAGGCCCCATCTTGCAGAAACCCATACTCTAAGCATCTTCTCCAGGAAAGGCTGTTATCCCTCATCACCTTTCCACTGTGGTGATTCAGAGGATGTTGGCCAAGTATATGGACCAAAGTTTCCAAGGTATGAGAGTCTGGAGAACTTGGGGCTCCTGTTGAGCCTTGGATTGAAACTTGAACTGTCCTTGCTAATCATCAAGAGAACAAACCATCCTCCTTCAAGACTAAATACATAGTGTCAGTGGCACATGATATGAGGCCCCTCCTTCCTCCTGCCTCCCAGTTTTATGGACTACCGGTAGATTCTTAACCTTTTTTTTTTTTAAATAGTTGTAGATATAAGGATTACTAAATTTGAAAAGTGTTCATTCTGCAATAAAAGTTTTTCTTTTCTAAAAGGAAAAAAAATGAAAGGTTTGGATAACCTAATTAAGGAACCACCAGGAGACCAGACTCTATAAAGACAGTATTTTGTGCGTAAGGGACCCTTCAGAGCCACCCTTAATTTGTATGATGAATTTGTCACCTTTCTCACTGGTATGATCAGATAACGGACAAGAAGCCACTTAAGGGAAGAGGGTTTATTTTAGCTTACAGCTTAAGAAGGCAGACAGCCCACCTTGGTAGGGAGACCAGGAACATGAGGCTGCTGGTCTGAGCTATGAAACCTCAAGGCCTACCCCCAGTGGCCCACTTCTTTCTGTGAGACTCCACCTCCTAATGGTTCCATAAACTTCCCAAACAGTATTGCCACCTAGGGACCAGTGTTCAACATAGGAGCCTGTGGGGGACATTCATATTTAGACTACAATAGATGGCTTAGAAGGCTAGAGAATGGCCCAGAGAGAAAGAGGATTGCCCCTTGTATAGGAGAAACAACACTCTTTTCCTCAGAGCTTTACCAGGACAAATCCTAATGGCAGCAGAAAGAGATTGATCATACCTAGAACTGATGAAAGCTTCTGGTTTCCCCAGTCACATTGGCTCATTCTAATGCCTCCAAGGTAATCTGCTTATATGTGTGTTTTCTTTCTTCTTAAAATCTCTAGTCTTTAGGAGATTAGAAACCCAAGAAACATTCTCAGCCTAAGATGAAAGAGATTTTTGAAGGAGTCAGAAGCCTTGGGCCTAGACCCATTTCAGCCTCTGGTCAACCAAAGTCACACACATTTCAGCCAACAAAACCTAAAGTGTGTCCAGTGGTTTTGGGGTAAGCAATTGCTTAAAGAGACCACTCAGATGTGAAGTCTTGGGTAAAAGTGCATAGACAGGCACAGATGCACATACATGGGGGGGGGCTACTGTTTAAAAGATAGTTACTGTAGGAACTGAACTCTGAACAGGAGTACCCATGTTCTCAAAACCATCGTGCAACCCTTTCCTGTGAGAATTTGCAGCTTCCTTGGCCTTTTCTGTACCAAATGAAGGTATATTCTCTACTCTAGATATCCTTGCTTGCTCTACCCCCTTAGTAAAGGGTAGGTGTGTCACTGTGGGTGTGGGCTCTAAGACTCTAGTCTTAGCTGCCTGGAAGCCAGTATTCTGCTAGCAGCCTTCAGATGAAGATGTAGAACTCTCAGCTCCTCCTGCACCATGCCTGCCTGGATGCTGCCATGTTCCCATCTTGATAATAGATTGAACCTCTGAACCTGTAAGCCAGCCCCAATTAAATGTTATTATAAGAGTTGCCTCGATCATGGTGTCTGTTCACAGCAGAAAAACCCTAACTAAGACATATACCCATAGTAGCATGATCAACCAACTAAATGTTCATTTGTCCTTCCATGTAGCAGAAGGCCCTGGTCAGTGAACCCTCTCAAGAGGGAACTTTACATGCAGTTCTCCCAGGGCAAACAGAAAGGGAGGGACGTACACACTGCAACCCCATGTTAAAACAGAACGATTGTTTTCATAAGGCCATATGTCACCATTTGAAGCTGATTTGACTCCCTATTTCTCAAGCCACTGGGAGGAAAAGCTGCAGAGAGCCAGCAGAGATTAATATAGATGAGGTGTGGGTGTCTCTACCGTGGGAGACTCCAGGTTAGGTAGAACACAGTGCTGGTTTCCAGGCTGAATCCCAGTTCTCGGGAAGACCTCCCTGAGGGAGACTCCCTGTGCTTTGCCTGGTTGGCCCAAATGCAACCCAGTTTTATTTCTCAGTCTCAGACTTAGTGAGTCAATATTGGCATAAGGGCTGCAGATATCACCTCATGGAAATCCTATTACTGTGTCCCTGTGTCCCTGTGTCCCTGTGTCCCTGTGGCCTGGCTTTTTTTTTCCCCTTCCACATTTTTTATAAGGTCTCTTATCAGGTAGTTTTCGCTCTGCTGTCAAATGGCACAGTGCTGTACAGAAACCACCAAACACAGCCCCTCCTGATGTCCACAACGAAGCAAGTCAAAGCCAACCTTTTCCAATTCCTTAAACCAAGTTGCCCAAGACCCAAGGGGTTGGAGAGCTGGTTTAAAAAAAAAAAAAGAATCATGAGTGTTTACCTTAGTGAAGTGTGTTCAAGGGTGGACCAAACTGACTATCACAGAGCCCAACAAAAGAGAGAGAGAGAGAGAGAAAGAGAGAGAGAGAGAGAGAGCACGCCAGGCAGTGGTGGCTCATGCCTTTAATCCCAGCACTTGGGAGGCAGAGGCAGGCGGATTTCTGAGTTCGAGGCCAGCCTGGTCTACAGAGTGTGTTCCAGGACAGCCAGGGCTACACAGAGAAACCCAGTCTCAAAAAACAAAAATAGAAAAGTAAGAGAGAGAGAGAGAGCACCCTCCTCAGCTGAATCCATTTCATAGTAACAGAACAGGCAGACACATACGGGGTCTTGTGTTCAAAATCTTGATGAATTAGATGCAGTGATGTATCAAGTCTTTGGGAACGTGAGCCTCTCACTGTTCTTCCTGAGGGCTCTATCAACCCTGTTACAAAGCTAGCTGACTGAATGGAGTTTGGAGGCACAAAGTATCCTCCTCTTTGAACTCTCTTCATGTTTCCTGACCTGTGCTGATTCTCAGATGGAGAAGAGAATGGCCTGCTGTCTGGCTACTAAACACAGAAGCTGAAGTAACAGCGAACAGAACGCAGCTCTCAGCTTGGCCCCCAAAGACAAACAAATGGACTACTGATACTCCAGGTACTACCTCCTTGATGGTCTTCTCCAAACCAAAGAATGAGCGACTCGGCCCTACGACCTCTGCAGGAGCCTTGATGGGCAGATCCAGTGCTGTGGTCTGCCCTGGTAATCTGGCAAGTTTTCCCAGAAACAGGCCCATGAGCTCATTTTGAATTGAGCATAGACAGACTGTAAGGTCACCCAGGGGAACCAGAAGCAAAGACAGCAATGTGTTGCATAATGGCTGGCCTTCTGTGTTCCAGTGATCAAGTGCAAGAGTGTCTGTTTATAGGGAAGCTGCTCTGTCATGTCATACACATAGGGGAGCATGCATCTGTAAACTTGAAGCTCATTCTGCAAGCTTCCCACTCAATCTGATCATGGAGAGAAACCCGAATATATGCAGTTACTCCATAACCTTTTTAAAAGATACACATGCTTAATGTAGAACACTTAAGAAATGAGAAGTATAAAAAGTAAAAAAAATGATCCGTTATGCAGCCTCCCCTTCTACAAGGAAGCAGGATCCTCCCTTTGGTGTGTTCCTTCCCTTCTGTGTGAGAATATCTTCTCATATAACTAATGTAGGTAGTTTATAATCTGAGTTTTTTTCCTCCTTAATGGTTTACTCAGCATTTTCTTGAGTTATGAAAATTCCTAAAGCACGATTGCAATGCCTTTATAATATTTCCTGTCGCGGAGGTTCTCTGGAAATTTAGCTGTGGTTTTATTGCCTTGGTGTTCCTAGATCGTAGTAATATTATTGGAAGCTACAGCCAGGACACCTGACTCAGACAATTCACTAAAACCCTCTTCTGAAAAAAAAAATAGACACTCTTCCAGCTGAAGAAAAGAGGTGTAATGTGTCCTGACAAAACTAAGTTTTCAGGTATATAAAAATGACCCTTTGGGGCCGGAGAGGTGGCTCAGTGGTTAAGAGCACCGTCCTCTCTTCCAGAGGTCCTGAGTTCAATTCCCAGCAACCACACGGTGGCTCACAACCATCTGTAATGGGATCCGATGCCCTCTTCTGGTGTGCCTGAAGACAGCTACATGTTCTCATATACATAAAATAAATATTTTTTAATGACCTTTTTAGTACAGTGACTTCATTGGTGCCCCCTGTAGTACATCCCTTCCCCTGTTCAGAGAGTCCTTTCTTGCCAACCGACAGCTTCTAATGTAATATCCCCAGCCTTTCTCCCCGACAGCTTAGGGGATTCTGTAGGTTCCAAAGAGCCAGAAGCACTTCTGCCCTAATGAAGAGAGAGTGGTAATTGAGTACTCCATTTACTCAAAGGTTCCCAAAAGATTGATCCAGATGTCCCAACCACTGGCCTCTTCTTCCTTTGTTTCATTGTCCTTGGTGAGTCTTCCCTGGATTCACTAGTAAATAGCAATCCAGATCAGAGACAGGCCTGACAAAACACATCTAATCTAAAAGTTTATCTCTGAAAGAACACAAGGGGCAGGAAGGAAAGCCTGTATTTCATAGTTAGCAAATAAATCATTTACTACTGCTAGTCACAAGCTCTCTCGGAAAAATACAAGAGCTTACATCGTTACCTGAAAGCCTCTCTGGACCCCGCCTTTCTCCTGAGCTATCCTGACTCCTTTTCTTAGTCCCTGTGCATGTTTTCTCCATGCTTCTGAGTGGCTATAAAACACCAGGCCCCATGTCTTCCAAGGTCATTCTCAGAACACACACATTGCTTTCAGGGCTGTTTAGAAACAGCCCTGTCACATCTAACTGTTGATTTGTGAATAATATAGAGATGCAGTCTTTCAAAATGTCAGTAGATTTAAACAGTCTGAAGTGTCTTCTAAATCCAGCCAATAGGTTAATAGTCTTTGTTTATATAGCTGTAGTTTGATAGGAACCTGCAGCCTCAGTGACATGCCACATAAATAATTTACTGAGACACACTTGTGGCCAATTCATAAAATAATTGTGTGTTTCCAATAAAGGGGAGAGCCAAGGACTCTGAAATCTCAAACTGGTTACAAAGAAATTAAGACTCCCCTTTCTGCATAAAACAATACAAACCTTTAGCACCCTTCCAGAATGTTCTCTACTCGGAAGAGCCTTCTACCTGATGCTTAAACAGCCTTTGTCCTTTTCACTTGGCTTTTGTTTCCCACTCTACTGTACCCTTTCTTTTTCAGATTTCACTTTTATGCTTCTTGGCATTTAGGGATTTAGAGGCTACATCATGGTGGTGGATTTCTCATTCCCCACTGGATCATAAAAAATCAGCACACTTCTAAGTCACAAATGAGCAAGTGAGCCCTCAGTAGCCCTCCTTGGGCTCTGTCTCGCACTTAACCATCCATGGAGCAAAGTTACTGCTGTTGTTGAAGTATATCAGCTAAGCCAGATGTGGCATTTACCTGGTATTACAGCACTCTGGGGGCAGGGGTAGAAGGAATCCTCCTCCAAGTCTTAGGCTATTCTTAGTTTACATAGTGGGTTCCAGGCCAGGCCAACCAAGTCTAGCTACATAGCAAGACCCCATCTCAAAAATCACAAAACTATACACAAAAGCTGAACATACACACTTTTTCTTGACACTATTCCCTAGACAGAATATACTGCAGTCATACTAAGTATGACTATTTACAAGACCTATACATTATAAGTGATCTTTAAAGTATTCACGAAGACCTCCATCAGTTATATAAAAATGCTGTGTCATTTTATCTAAGGGACTTGAACAGCTCAGATTTTGGTATCCTGGGTTGCAACAAGCCTGGAACCAGTCCCTCATGGGGGTACCATATTAAAAAGACAGCACAGTTCTGGTATGATGAATATGGATCAGTTTGCAATATAGATTTATGGGCAAGAGGAAAAACTGGCTAAAGTCACAAGTACAGATTATGCTACCTCTCAATGCTTGACAGGATTAGAAATAAGTTTGGCTCTCTGTGTAGCATTCAGATTGGTGTAGGATCAATTGTATTGAACAGAAGGAAGCCCTGTGAAGTTATTGATTAATGTAATCAAAACAAGGTTCTAACAGTGAAAAGCAAATTAATCTTCATAGAAGCAACCAGAAATTTCTCCCCTAGCTCCTGAAGTCATACTGCCCTCAAAAGATCTGGCGATACAGCCACTGTATCTAATTTATCAGTACTTTACGTTGAGGTTGTTTGCAGTGAACTCAGTATAGCTTGTTATCTTGAATGGCAACATTTACCAAGCACCAAATTAGCTAAGACAAAACTAAGTCCTGGGACCCTTGTTGGAGGGGAAAAACATCCAATGCAAACTAGCCAAAAGAGGGCAAAAGAGTAGGGATTAAAGGCCATTTAACTGGGAAACCCAGAGTTCAGAGATATGCAGGACACTTCAGGCAAGGCTCGATCTAGTGGTGCCCACAATAAAAGATAGTAATGTGCCTCTTTAAATTCCTCTCTAACCTCTGGATACTAGAGTTCTGGGCCATCCCACAGAATGAAGCCTCTTCTTTGAAGTACCAGGAAATCTTAGGGTCTTGATACTGGGAGAGTTGATCTACCTGTCTTCCTAAGGACCCAACAAGAATTGGAGATAGGATTTCAGTAAAGTTCACTTTAGGGCAGCGGATCTCAACCCATGGCAAATCTCTATCTCCAAAAGATATTTACACTACCATTCATAATGGTAGAAAAATTACAGCTAGCAACAAAAATAATTTTATGTTTGGGGGGTCATCACAACATGAGGAACTGTATTAAAAGGGTCAAAGCATTAGGAAGGGTGAGAACCACTGCTCTAGGGAACCAATGAATCCACTGAACTTCCTCACAGAACATAGCTGCAGGACTAGCTACATGAAAAAGACCTAGAAAGTCAAGGAATTCCCCACAGTTGCATACATGAAACATGCATTCCCTAGTCTTCCGTGCTTATATACTCTCTGGCCTCTCCACAAAAGCCTGTTAAGGCAAAATTGTATACAATAGGTGGTAGGGAGTGGCTGGATACTCAGGTGAGGATCCCATGACATGCCCCACCCTTCCATGAGAGGGTATAAACAGTCAACAAGCTCAGCTGTGTTGATCATTTGCAAACAAGCACAGCTGGACACCTCAAGATGGCAGTTGTTTGGCTCAATGGATGTAAAGATTCCACCTCCTCTTCTGACTCATATTCTCTCCTCCTCCACCACCTCCTTCTGCAAAGGTTCCTGAGCGAGCCTTAGTGGGGGTGATAAAGGTACCTGATTATTCTCTTTCAAAAGACATACTAAACCCTTGAGCCCTGTCATCATAACTCTGTCTCTGGACCATGACTACCAGCAAGTCTTGGAGTTCATTTCTCCTACTCAACACACAATGGGGGGGGCGGGGGGGAGAGACAGAAAATGGGAAAAAAAATCCAAATGATCATGAACTGCAGTAGGAACCAACGCTTGTAAACACCAACGTGAGAAAGCACATTAGTTTGGTACATCTGTTGTCCAATCAAGGGCAGTTGCTTCTCCATTGGAACATTTGGCTTCTGTACTCACAGGTTTTGTCTAAATTCCCCATATGAGATATGACTTTCCCCCTGCAGAGAAGACCTTAAGTCAAATCAGAAGGTTGGTTCTAGCCATTACTTGAGGAACTATTGCACTGACTGGCACATGTTGCTTGGAATTTCCATTGTGAAGCAGGCAGGATTCACAGGTTAAGACTTTGAGGCTTAACTCTTTCCAGCGACCATAGTAGCAACTTCTGGCAGTACAGAAGCTAGCTCACACTGTGGATATACTTTGGGCCAAGTTCTAGCTTTATTTCTTTAAGTCAGGTAGCCAAAGCATGCAATTTCTTCAGCAGTAGGGTCCTACCATTCAATTCTGGGATGCAGCCAGCAACTGTTTCCAACCCTAATGTAGAGATGCCCACATGCATACAACCTAGGGATGAGCAAAGGTGATTTCTGAAGAGATGCTAAGCAAGCTAAGGTAGTACCTTAATCCTTCACGTGCATCTGATGTTGACTAAAGGCAAATCCTACTCCCATGCGTCTTCATGCTCAAAGCAGCTGCAGAGGTCCTCCTCCTCAAAAGATGTTCCTTTCCACTAGTTGATGGGGACTGACTCTGGCTTCCTCCCAGCAAAGGCCACGCCATGATATATGAATTGAAGACAAAGATACTCTGAAAGGGTTCTCACATGGAGTTTCAATGAGTCTTTGAGGATGCCCCACCTATGTTGAAAGCATTATAACTTCAGACATAAAGCTCAAAGCAGGTGTGCTAGGAGAACTGATTCAGTCTAAATCTAGATACTTAACAACCCACATCAGTCTGGGTGATGACATTATGCCCGGTCCTATATATAGGAAGTAGGAAGCTATTTCTGCAATATTCTGACAATTCTCACAAGCCCTGTTAAGTCTCTTAATTTCTCCCTAGCTATCAACCAAAGTCTGTGTGGTGGAGCATCATTTAAAAGCAATAACAATGACAACTAGGTCAAAGTACAAGTATTCTGTTATGGATATGATATGTGGTTTAGAACAGATCCTTGTCTCTAAATATCACTTACCTTATCAATAACTTCACCTCTTCAAGTTTTGATACTCTGTAACCCATGGGTTACTCAGTTCTCCAGGAGAGTAGTGGCCCCATCTTGACTGCATATTAGAACTAACCCTGATTTTTAAGCCACAGCCCCAACACATTAAATAGGAATTTTGGTGTTGGGCCTCAAATATCCATGCTTTAAATCTTCCTGGGAATATCCAGGCAGGATGAGAACCACTATTCTATTTTAGCCCACAACTGTCTAGGAGAGAAAACTGAATCAGATCCCAAAAGGAGCAGGTGGGAGAGAACATCTCCCAGAGCCCCCAACTGCCAGTGTGGCCCTGCTGCTCAGTGTATCTGACACAGTACAACCCTCGCTCTATTAGAAATTACATTCTCTTAGTGGTGCCCTAGTACCATCTGGTGCTCAGCCTCCTCCAAAGAAAGCTTCCAGAATTAAGGCATCATCATTTTGGTGCTGAGTTCTTAATACAAACGATTTACCTGCAACCATTTCAACTGAAAGATAGTTTTCACTATTAAGAGAATAAAAATCCCAATATCTGTGACATCTTGCATAATGGACTCGGAAATGAGAGGCACCCAAGTGATAGTTTAATCATTTCCATCCTCTTATATAATAACACACATTTTTGCTCAATTACATGAATCATCAAAACTTTCCATAACATTGAATGCACTGGAAAGCTGGGGAAAATATATCCTCAGAAATTAGCTGCTTTTGAAAGAAAAAAAAAGTCAAAATCAGTTGCCATTTCTGTGGTTCAATAATTAACCAGCAGTCATGTCACTTTCAATGATAGGTTGGTCTGTTTCATTGAACCTTTTTTTCCTAGGGGAAAAATTGCCATACAATTTCATGATTCATATCCATCCCTCCTGCTACCTAAATCACATGTTCTGTGGAAGCCTGCCTCGATTATAACAGGGCTCTCTTCTCACCTTTGTTATTTGTTCCTTCTTGCCTTGGCTTGTGAGCCCTTTGAAAGTAGCAAGACAGAAATAGCCTGGGTAGAAGGTTCAGGAAGTTACCTTGTCTTCATAAAGCTCCATTCAGTTGCAGGCTTCTAAAAATATATCTGCCAGGATTTGAATGTGTGATGTAAACAAAGTCAATGGAAAAACTGAACTTTCTTCATTTCCTTTACATCTTGAATATTAAAACAAGGAAATATTGTGATTATATAAAAACAAAGTCCTCTTGAAGAACCAAAGGAAGAACCATTAAAACTATTTCTTCTGTTCAGAAAGATTCAAATTCATGAGCTATATGTTCCTCTCTCTCTCTGAAGGATGGTTCTTAAGTACAAAGAGGTCTTGTACCCATTTCTATGGCATCAAAACCAGTATTTCCTACACAAAAGACACAGATATAGTTTCTATGCTTACATATGTATACATATACAAAAACAAGAAGGGAGACTTTAAGAAATTGGACTTTGTGAGAACTGGCAACTCAAAAGTCTGTACGGCATGTGCAGAATCTGGCAGGCTAGCATGTCAGGTAAGAGCTGACCTTTGAGTCTTGTGTTCACAAACTAGAAACTCAGAGTTTCTAGATGGCTGTCTTGAAGGAGTTTCCTTCTCCTTTGGCCTTTGAATGATTAGACGAGACCCACATTGGGAAATGATCTTGTAGGGGGCTGGGGCCCTTCGATGTTCTCTTTGTTTCCTGGCTGTTACAACAGTCTGTTCTGCTCCATTCTCTAACCATGATGTCCTGAGCTACCACAGGCTCAAAGCAGTACAACCAAGCAACTGTAGACTGATGCCTGTCAAGCCATAGGACAGAGCAAACCTTTCTTCCACGTACATTGATTGAATGTTTATCACTGTGACAGAAAGCTAACTGCCACATTCTAAAGATCGTAAGGTCTCAGACCACTTCTCTGACTGGCCACCAGTAACATCCCCACACTATTTAGAGGACCCCACTATTCCTTACAGTTACTGGAGCCGAGAACCTTCAGCCCAAGCCATTGACGGCCATCACTTCCCTTAGTACATCAAAGTTCCCGCATCCTCCTGCAGATACTTAAGAGAGATCAATGAATCTTCCAGGTGATCAAGGGAGCTTCTTACTTTCCACAAGATAGCTTGGCCTATAGATGAATTTACCTTGGTCCTTTAACACAGCAGAAACGTTAACGAGGAATAGGACGTGTAAATTGCTGGCCTTGGTTCTGAAGTGAAATGAAGCCATTCTTCAAAAGAAATAGATCCAATAATGTGTCAGAGAATTCCTCAGGTTTTGCTGTAAACCAATTTGTTCTTCAGTCAATCATACCAGAGAGGAAATTTTAGAGAATGTAATTGAACTTATATTAACACGTGACTATGTTTTTCTTCTAGAAATGTTGGAGGAACATAGTGCATCAGGCTTGTGCTGGCTAATTTTCTTGTCAACTTGACACTGTTACATCGAGATTGATGGGAGAAATGTGGAAGTAAAGTAGACAGGCATCTCCAGCAGCAGAATTGTTTAAAAGAAGAAATTCGGGGTTATAGTCTCTCTGCAGAAGTGGAGACTGTGTACATGCATCATAGGAACCTTGGAGTTTTATAAGATACAAAAGGGGGAAGCTTTGGGGACGGAAGGATCTACAGGCCAGCTCTCCTGCAGTCTGGAAGTGTCAGATGTCAGCGGGTTTGGCATGTGACCCTCCTGATCAGGGGCTTCCTCAGGTGTCATGAGTCACATCAACTGTGAGACATTTCCTTGATTAATGATTGATCGGGGAGGAGGGTCCTGGCTACAGTGGATGATGCCACTCCTGGGCAGGTGGTCCTGGGTGGTATAAGAAGCAGCTTAAGCAAGCCTTGGGGGTAAACCAGTGTCTTAGTCAGGGTTTCTATTCCTGCACAAACATCATGACCAAGAAATAAGTTGGGGAGGAAAGGGTTTATTCAGCTCACACTTCCACATGGCCGTTCATCACGAAAGGAAGTCAGGACTGGAACTCAAGCAGGGCAGGAAGCAGGAGCTGATGCAGAGGCCATGGAGGAATGCTGCTTACTGGCTTGCTTGCTTCTCCTGACTTGCTCAGCCTGCTTTCTAATAGAACCCAGGACTACCAGCCCACAGATGGCACCACCCACAAGGGGCCTTCCCCCCTTGCTCACTAATTGAGATAATGCCTTACAGATGGATCTCATGGAGGCATTTTCTCACCTGAAGCTCCTTTTTCTGTGATAACTCCAGCTGGTGTCAAGTTGACACAAAACCCGCCAGTACAACCAGTAAGCATCATTCCTCCATGATGTCTCCTTCCCTCAGGTTCCTGTCCTGATGTCCCTTGGTGATGGACTGTGAGTTCTACGTGAAATAAACTCCTTGCTCCCCTAAGTTTCCGCTTGGTCATGGTGTTTCCCACAGAAACAGAAAGGTGCCTAGGACTAGAAGTAAGCTTTCCATATTGTTTTTAATATTAATAAGGGGAAGGATGTGCTCCAGAAATGTATATAACATTATAATACATTGACTCGGCACATGTATGTATGTGTGGATGCATGTGTGATCATGAGGAGCTACAAGCTATACAGTAGGCATCTCAAGAACTAAGGGCTGATTATTTCATGTGTGCTTACACCTCCAACATGGCCAGCAGGCAGACCATATCTAGTGCTGTGTTACATTCTCAGGTCCATCCCCAGGGACTGTGCATATGAGGTGAAGATGGAAAAGGTTCAGTCAGACCCAAAGAACCTGCTCCTACACAGTCACCTGTTACAGTATGACCACAGTATAAAATATGAGCATCTACATATGGTTCCTCTCTCTGAGATACTGAGAGCATTTCTCAGCAGCCCTTCTTGGGTCAGAGGTAGATGAGCTGCCTGGAGGGAGGTGCTCAGCACTGAGACCATCCTCGGAGTGTTCCATTCTTCTTAGCTGGGAAGTCCTGATTCTGATATCTTTTTCTTCCCATCTCACCATGCCTCACCAAGCCCTGCTAGCCCAGACATCACATTCTATGCTAAGGGTCAACAGCTGCAGCAGGAGGATTTTGATGTTCCTGGAAAGTGTCTTTTGTTTTTTCCCACCAGAAAGCCATTGTTATGCCCCCCCCCCCTTACTTTTCTTGTTGTTGTAACAAAATACCCAATGAAGGTAACTTAAGGCAGGTTTACCTTCGTTTACATCTGAAGTTATGGTCCACCGGGGCAAGAATGGGAAATGGCTGCTCACATTGAATCCACACTCAGGAAACAGAGTGACCCTGGCATTCAGCTTGCTTCTTTTTAAATGACAGCCTGGGCCTCCAGCCTGTGGAATGGCAGATCTGAGATGGAGCTGGCTCTTACCACTTCAATTAACCAGATCTATCAACTCCCTCACATATGTGTCCAGAGGTTTGTTTCTATGGTGATTATAAATGTAATCAAGTTGACAGTTAAGATTAACCATTGCAGAACCTCAACTCAACGGTGTGTGCCCATGCACTGAACATTTCTCTTGTTCCTGTGGGTATGGCCTCTCAACCTTCAACACCTGTTGCTGTTAGTGTGCCTTCCAGACAACACTCCCACAGACCTTTCTCCACAACCCTTGGCCCAGGTGTTTGTTACCCTGTTATAAGACTTTCTTCTTCAATGTATGTGTCTTCTCAGTAATGTTTAGCAGTGTATGTTTTAGGTCCTTTTTGTTGGAAACACTGGGGTTCCTTAGACCTGAACTTGGAGTATTTTTACACAAGGCATTTTTAGGGGCTTTATGACTTCATAGAAAAAGTGAATTTGGCAGGAAGATAGAAAGAAAGAAGAAGGCAGATGTGAAATTCCAGGTCATTTCTTTTCATGGCATTCTTTCAGATAGATAAGACAAGACACTGAAGCTGACACTCTGATGGAAGCAACTACAGACCTTCCATGGTTGGGCTTGCAACCCTAGACTTACAAGTCAGAGTTCCTTCTATCCAGGTAAAGAGAGGAAACAAAGAAACTAGTTAAAACCAGCCAAAAGAAACCCCATTTCTCTTACTTTGCTGCATGCTTCTGTGATGCCAAGAGTCAGAAGCAGGCTAGAAGGCCAGGAAGGAGAAGTCCCTCAGCTGGGAATCTGGGTGACACGGCTCTCAGCTGGGAATATGGGTGACATGGCTCTTGCCTGATGAAAGTGAAGAATTTGGACACAACTTATGAGAAAAAAATCGATGCAAAGATTGCCTACATTCCGTGTAGTTTTTATTCAGATTACACTTGTGTGCATGAACACGTGCATATGCCACCTCGCAGGAGTAGAGGTCAGAGGGCAACACGAAGGAATAGGTCTTGTCTTCCACTAAATGAGTCCCAGGGTACAACTCGGGTCCTCAGATGTAGCAGGAATGTCGTGGAGTCCTTTCACCAGCCCCAGGACTCTTTTCTATGGAGCTCGTTTAGGTAAGCATGTACAAGTAGCAAGAATCCACACTTGAGTCTAAAGACATGTGCGGCCTTTGGGTTTAGCCTTAGTCGGTTCTCATCTGTAAGCCTGGAACTTCATGAAAATCTCACAGGCAAGATTACCTGTGGTGCTGATAGTCAGATTGTAAGGACTTCCGTAAGGATTCCTTGGACCCTTTGACCACTGTGCTGATTCCATCGACCTGGAAACCTGGAAAATGCACCTCAGAAATTATCATGGTCTTATTTCCTAAAAGGAAACTTCTTGGATAAGAATAAGTACACTGCCGGGCAGTGGTGGCGCACGCCTTTAGTCCCAGCACTCGGGAGGCAGAGGCAGGCGATTTCTGAGTTCAAGGCCAGCCTGGTCTACAAAGTGAGTTCCAGGACAGCCAGGGCTACACAAAGAAACCCTGTCTCAAAAAAGAAAGAAAGAAAGAAACAAAGAAACAAAGAAACAAAGAAACAAAGAAAGAAAGAAAGGAGTGTACCAAAACACATGGACTTCATCCAAGGAACAGCGTAGCTTCAGAAGCCACCAGATTATATTGTGTTTCTATGTATTGGCCTTAAATGGGTTCTTCTGAGAACTCCTTACCCACATTTGAGTAAGTACTGCCCTTCTGTCCTAAACTTTTCTCTCCATTAATGTCCATGCTTATATACATTAAAAACCATTTTCTTTATAGTGTCATGTGTATAGGAAAATACACCCCAAATCATTTTCTTAAACCCCAAGTATGCCTCACCCTGATATCCATGTCTATAGTGTTTTAACTCAAGGATCTCAGCTTTGTCTGAGTAGAGAGTTCTAGAGAGAACTCTTCGGCCTGTTGAAGGTGAAGGTGGAACTGTGTCTCCTGCTTCTACTGCTGGGTCTGGAATTTCCTGTGTCCCTCTGTCCCCAAGACCTTAAAATGGTCATGGGATCTCCTAAGGCATGGTTCAAAATCCTGAACAGGCCAACTTGGGTGTAGCCTGAGCTGTGAAATGCAAACCTGTCTTTGCTTTGAAAGAAGAATGCATGAGTTTGTTCTATACCTCTCTCATTGCTCCAGGAAAGTGGTTCGCAGCTTGTGAGTCACAAACCCCTTGGGAATCAAAAGACCTTTTCACAGGGGTTACCATGGGAAAACACAGATATTTACAAGTATAAGATTACAATTATGAAGTGGCAACAAAAACAATGTTATGGTTGGGGGTCACCACAACATGAGGACCTGTATTAAAGGGCCCAGCATTAGGAAGGATGAGGACCACTGCTCTAGGGAAATTGTAAACATCACTATTCTAGCAGTGAAGTGGATTGGATCATGGGAACTACTGGTAACCAGAGCTTTCTGTGACAGAAGTGAGGCAGGGCTCACTTTTATTGTGTTGCAGAAAATAAAAAAGATTACATTTTTTGAACTGGCTGCATAAACATCAAAGGGAGCGAGAGCTGAGAAAGGGCAGGGCTGGGAGAAAAGGCAAGTATGGTGCAGGAGCTTTTGAATGAAGCCTGAGCTGACAGAGCTGCTGAGTGGCAATGGCCAGGTGCCCCTGGGTGACTTAAGGTCTCCACACCTGATAGTTGGGTGGAGCAGTTGGTGCCAAGATTTCACTCCTAGAAACCAGGCCACTCCAGGCCTCATGCCATGTGAGATCAAGTCCACCAGTGGCATGTGCGCTGATTCTTAGAGCATCATCTCTCAGTTCTATAGGACAGGGCAAGTCAGGGCATTGCAGGAATGTCCTGGGAATTCACCTATATTCCATAGAAGGAGACACAGCTTTCCACTAACTCCAAAAGTCGTTGGAGGGGGAAAAAAACTGTTGAACTGCTTCTCCATCTGCAAAGCACTCGCTCTGTCCTGTCTAGCCTCAGGGCAGTCCCTCACTGTTCCTCATATCTCCATTTAAAGAGACATGTTCCCTCTGGATGGAAAGTGAATTCCAGTCAAATGTCCTAGAAGCTCCCGTGGTAGAAATGTCAGTACATCCTTCCTGCCTGGTTGGCAGGGACAACCTGATTGGATTAAATTGAAGCCTTTAACTCATGAACACGGTTCAAACCGCAAGTAGCGATTGAAAAGTCTAACCCTCTGGTCACTGTCCTACTCTCTACCACTGACAAATAACCACACACCCTGGCACTGTGCCCTGGGTCTAATAACCTTCATCCGGCCATCCTTGCAGGGAAACAGGCAACACTCAAAGGAGCTCTTCCCAAATTGTAAACCATTCTTCAAAGGTTAGAGTTACTGGCCTTGAAAGGCATGTGTGGTCAAAACGCTGAACTATGGTTATAGCAAGAGAGGGAACAAAAAATAGGTTATGAGAAACTGAGTCACATAGGCAGAGAGGAAGATCCAGTGGCTTGTGGTGGTACACGTGCCAGCCTGTTCCACACACTGCAGACAAGCTCCGCCATGAGAAATCTGCATGCTCTTTCTCCACCACCCCTTGGACTTTGAGAAAAGTTTCTAACACAGAGAAGGACATTCTATTTCTTCGGCATTGGAGGCTGATTCATTTCCCTCGATAATAAAGCACAAAGGCCAAAGCCAGTTCACCCTCCCAGGAAGCAGCGAACAGCTCTCCGAGTGCTGTCCTTTCCAACCTGTCAGTGGGGAAAATCTATGAATATTCAGTCACTGCTCATTTAGGAGTGTTCTGTGCAAAGACCTTTATTTCAGATGATGAGAACAGGCATAAAGGGGTTTGATTAATTCCGTACTCAGCTCTCTCCTGCCTCAGAACACATGCAACGGTTGTCATAGAGAACTGATTTACAAAGAAAACGGCTGCAGATGTGTGGGCTTCTCAGTGAAGCTGCCTTCCATTCTCCTATAACAAGAAAACAGAAGAAAGAAGGAAAGAAGGAAAGAAAGAAAGAAGGAAAGAAAGAAAGAAAGAAACAAACAAACAAACAAACAAACAAACCAGACTCTCTGGACCCCAGGTCCCCAACCAGTGAAAGGCCATCTCATCTCCGAAAGGCCTTTTCTAGGAAGGTAGGTCTGAGTATGGAGGTATCTCCTTGAACGCTCTCTCTTCTCCCCTCCCTTTATTGGACTCCCCCCACCCTGACAGACCACTTGAGACCCTCCAGCTCCTCTCTGCTATATTGTACAGGGCATTTCATTCTTCTACAATCAGTGACAACGAGCCAACTGCTTATAGACTCCTTCAACAAGGGAGTTGTTACATAGCTTGCCAGCTTGCCATGTATCTCTGCATTATTGTATTGCTTTAATAAAGAATTTTGTTATTTTTTTTTATTGTTTATTTTGAAACTTTGTATTGGTCTTTTCAGACAGGATGTAATGTAGCCCAGGCTGCCCTCAAACTTGCTATGTAACCAAAAGTGGTCTTGAACTCCTGATCTTCTTGTCCCACATCCCAAGTACCAGGATACATAATGTAAACCACACACACACACACACACACACACACACACACGTATATATAGTGTGTATACATATATACACATATGTGTATATACACATGTACTCATATGTGTGTGTATATGTTTGTTGTTGCTATATGTTCTCTAGAGATATTCTCTCTGCTCATGCATTCCCATGCACATTTGCCTTTGCATACATACTGAGCTAGGAACATGCACCTCGACTTGATGGTGGTGGTGGAGGAGGAGACACAGCACAGGCATGGCTCTATTGCATGACTCTATCGCTCTATAACCTGTCTCAGTTAATTCTTACCACAATCTTTTCAAGGTTTATTATTACCTCCACTTTACAGATGAATAAACTAAGGTTCAGAAAGGCTAATGCATCTGCATGCCTTTGAGAATGATAGATTCTCTAGAAGCTGAGTAGTAAGGAGAGATATGACTGGGCCATTTCAACCACACAAGAGCCACTTGGATAAAAGGCAGGGTGGCACTGGAGTGCAGAGGAGGACATGCCAGAATTGTGGGAAGAGTTGTAAAGTCCACTCCCTGCAGGAAGATGACAAGGCCTGAGCTGAGTCACGGAAGACAAGTCAATAAAGGAGAATCAGTCAGCCTGGGCTACAGGTGTACCCCTTATACAGAGAACACAAGGTGGATGGATTAGTTTTGTGAGAACAAAGATCCTAAGGAGAATCCCCCTGCCCCAAGTTACACCTTCTGCTTACTGGGACAGCTTCAGTCCAGCTTCTGCCAGATCCCTTTGAAACTCAGACCCAGCCCTGGATTCTGGGGGGGTAATGAGTACTCTTGGGCATGACACCATCTTGGAGACTATTTCTTTTTAATTGTGCGTGTGTGTGTGTGTGTGTGTGTGTGTGTGTGTACTGGGGTAATCCCCCCAAAGAATCGTGGAGAGGTAGCTAACACAAGAAAGCACATAGATAACAGACAGTCATGAGAAGAGCCCACAGGACTCCAAGGACTATGGGAAGGAGTTGAGAAGGATTCTGTGCTCAGAACCTAAGAAGCCATCATGGAGTGTAAGTCTGGGAATGACCCGATGGCATGTCAGTACATTCTGACTGTTTTGTTTTATAAAAAGATAAGAGAAGGCAGGGGTGTGTTTGGTGGGGTGCGGTGTAGTGTGGGGGAAGGGGGTGCCTCTGTGGGCCTGTGCTGAGTCATCCCTTCCCCCTGAGGGACCAGCCATATAGAACAGAATATAGAATATACCAGCCGAATGGTATAGAATAGAGTTTATTTAGGACATGCAGAGGGGGGTTAAGGGAGTAAAGACAGAGAAAGGGAGAGAGGGAGAAAGAGCGAAAGGAGGAAGAGGAGGAGGAGAAGGGGGGGGAGGAGAGGCTGACCATGAGCACATGCAGAGGAGGGAGGGAATGGGGAGAGAGGGGGGAAGAGGGTAAGGGAGCAAAGTCCAAGAGGAGAAGAGGCAAGAGAGAGAGGAGGGGGCAAGCAGCTCCTTTTATAGTGAGTCAGACACACCTGGCTGTTGCCAGGTAACTGTGGGGCGGAGCCTAGACGTAATGCCAACACTGACTACAGGCTAGGGACAGGAATAGAGGATGGAGCTGCATGTGGAAGGACTGGGTTCAGGGCTATAATGGAAGGACAAGTAGAATTTGAAGCTTTGAATCAGCGTAGCAGCAAAGGGAGTCAAAGAAAGTTGCACAGATCTGAGATACCTTTGTGGAGGGTCTCTTGTTGACAGGTTAGAGGTCGGTGAATGGCTTAGTCACCTGGGTGAACCAGGGTACCATCTACCAAGAGGGAAAATGACAGGAGAGGTAGGAGACCAGGACAGAAGAGCAGGAAGCTGAAAACCAAGAAAGACACAGCATAAAGGTCTTTTCTAGAGTCTAACTCCAGGAATCATCATCATACAGACATTATGAAGATGAAACAAGACCACTTAGGGAACCACAGAAGGGGCAATTAATTACACAGCTTCCCAACAAGATGCTTTCTGCTCAGCCTCTAAGCAAATATACGCTCTATTGTATCTGAATCTCTTTTCCACACACACACACCCCCCACCCACAATGCTTTCCAGTCCCTTCCTAGCACCTCTGAATACTCATTTAATGATCAATTCCCACCCACCCCTCCAGAGTCATGGATCTCACTAGCCTATTGCAATGCCAGCTTTCTCAATGAAACAGTATCCTGGCTTGTCTGGATGTCACATCCCCACAGCTCAACTGTGAGCTCCAAGAGGACAGTTTCATGCCTATCCACTCTCTAGTGTCTGCTAGGCTTCTCAGAAAAGAATTATTTTTTTTTTAATCTGTTGAGCAATAACGACATTGACTCTTGTTTTCTTCTAATAGGTTTTGGGCCTGTAGTTATAAATTAATCTCAAACGCTTAGGCTCGGAGAGTCAGCAGCTCAGCAAGTGTGCGCCCGTTGTCTAATGCTTTAAAAGACTAATGGTAAATAAATGCTTGCAGCAGAGGAAAAGAATATGATTCGATCTAAATTGAAAGGAGTGGGTGGCAGTTCCCCACAGAGAAAAATCAGAACAGGAAAATGGATGCCTTTGAACCGCTTCAACTGCTTCTGCATCCATCCCTGAGTAATGTTCCTCAGCAGAACACATCTCCGGGTGTTCCACTAACACTCCTTCCTCCCGTCCCAGACCAGAGTCCACAGCGTTTAGGATGTCGTTATCCCAAAGGCATCCAAGTGTGCGGGTTTAGACTGAGAAGCCCCAGTTACAACTTTCTCTTCTACTGATTCCGCCTAAGACTCCCAGCAGTGTCTCCCCCTATTATCCCTAAGCACCCTGGTTGTATTTGCCTCAACAGGTCCCAATTCTCCCGGCCTTTCCAACTCTCCTTCATCTGGTACTGCTGGCTGAGCTCCCCCACAACAGCACTCTCCAATTAGGCAAATCACTAGCAACTCTCTTCCAAGCTGCAGTAAACACACTCATTACACTGACAGACCCTGGTGCTTGTGACGAGACTGAATGAGATTCACTTGATATGACTCAGTTTTCCCAAGCTGACGATCACTCTGCGTCACACCTGAGTATCTTCTAGAGGTTATGTCACTTTCCCTTTTGACTCAAGTTTCTTGTCAAAATTGACCGTCATCTCAGTCTGCCACTTGATGTAACCTGCTTCCTCACCTACTGGATGTCAAGTTCCACTTGGTTCTCAGCCCCCACCTGAAGAGCTGTGCAGTAGAAAGGGACTGGAACATGTGTCTGACTCTACTGACTCAGCCGGAGTCTGATTTTCAGCTGGTAAGTCTATCTATTTGCTCATGAAGAAAAAAAAAAAAATGGAGGCAAAAAAGACTACAAAGAATTTCTGTGAATATTAAAGGAGATGCATAAGGAAAATACCAAGAACCAAGCTTGGACTGACCAGCAAACACTAGACTGACCATTTGAAAAAGTCAGAAATGGCCCCGGGTTCTACTGGTCATCAGTCTTACTACTTACGCACTAATAGCAGAGTTGTTTGTCTGGGTTACTGGGTACAAAGAAGGTATAACCCTAGAGGCAGAACCTCAGAATCACCTTTACTTACATCATCAAAGAAGCAAAGAATGCCAGCTCAGGGCTAAGCACTTTCAACGCCAGAACAGGTCAGCAAAACTGATTTAAGAGAGGAGCTGACAATGTGGCCAACAACCTTGGCTTATAGAAAATATGGATTTCCTGGAGTCAGGTTCCAGCTCTCTTGTCACTAGCATTGTGACATTTAGTAATCTGTTAACCAGTCTGAGTCCCCAGGTTTCTCTCCTAATGGAGACATACACAGGATTATCATGAGGATTACATAAATAACTATGCAAAGATCTTAGTATTGGGAAGGGTTAGGCTGGGGCTAACTATAGATACTGTAACTCGGTGATGGAGCCCTTGCTTTGCATAAGCAAAGACCTGGGTTCACTCTGCAGCACCCGGAAGGCGAGATAAGAGACAGGGAAATAGACTTAAGGGCCACCCACCACTAAGTAACTGTAACTGTAAGCTCAGCCTGGCAAGAAATGGAAGGCACATTTGAATCTGAATCCAATGTTAATTCAAGGCCTCTGGATTCTCTTTTAAACATTTTCACATAAATTTAAATACATCCACATACAGCACTGTGTCACTGTCACAAGGCAGTGCCGTTCCCTTAGAGGATGAGGCACTAGTTGTGACACAGAGAAAGACTCCAATTGCCTTCCCAAGGAGACTGAACACATGGGTTCCTGGTGTGTTAGGAAAATGACCCAGGGTCATGGAAAAACAGCAAGGAGGGGACCATCAGTTTGTGCAAGGAGAGGTTATCAGCTATCAGGAAAATGCTTGACAGCAGGTGGCAATCTTCTTTTCACACCTGCCCTTAAAAACAATTTTATTCAAGGAGCTCAGCAGGTAAAGGCTCTTATTGTTAAGCCTGATAAGCCAAGATCCCCAGAACCTACACAGTAGAAGAAAAGAACAAGAAAGAACAAATTGTCCTCTGACCTCTGTATGTGTGAGCTATGGTACACAACACACACACAGAGGCACACAGGCACACAAGACACACACAGAGGAACACATGCATGCATGCTAGCACAAATGCCCATGAAAGAGGGAAAAAAAATGTTTTAATCTTTTGAAAGTTTTTCTTTTTTAATTTGTAGGGCTTTAAAGATTTATTTATTATATTTATATGAGTGCACTGTGGCTGTTTTCAGACACACCAGAAGAGGGCATCAGATTCTATTACAGATGGCTGTGAGTCACCATGTGGTTGCTGGGAATTGAACTCAGACCTCTGGAAGTCCTATGCTCTTAACAGCTGAGCCATCTCTCCAGCCCCTGTGGTTGGCTTTTTGAGGCAGGGTCTTATGTTGCTGAAGCTGGCCTCAAACTCAATATGTAGATGATACAGACATTTGGCCTCGAGACCTTCCCACGGCATTAACACCAAGGCGAGCACCAGCTACCTGGCATCAGACTGCCATTGTTAACTCATCCCTCTCCCCGACCCCCCGGTGGTTTTAACATGTTCCTCTGAAGCAAATGAAACATGCAAATGACACAAATGTAGAATACACACAAGCCTGCCAGCTACACCACTCTCTGATTTGCCTCATTCTCTAACAGGAAGGCTTACAGACAGAGAAGCATTTAGAAATTGCCAGAAGATCTTGAAATGGCAACCTTTTTTCTTTTTTGTTGCTTACACCTTGGACGAAAAAGTAAGGAAATATGAGGTGGGAACTCAAGCAACCTCCAAGTCGACAGCCTCCTACCTCTGGGATCTCCCACCTCTTCCGCTGCAGTGGAATGGAAACCTCAGGTTCATGCTATCTGGGTCCCGCAGGCACCTTCAGAGGCTTCGGAATTGTTAGGGGAGATGGCGCTTCTCTGGAATGGAGGGCAGGGAAGCCTGAAGACATCAAAACAGCCAGGAAGATAGCTGAGTTGCCTGCCATTAATTGGAGATCCCTTGATCATGGCCAGTGACAACACACATGGGAATTCGATGATGACATGACCCTACAGGCCCTCTTCTAGGTACTTATGACAGTGTTCTACACAACACGTGTTGCCTTGGAATCTCTCCCTTGCTGCTTATATTGTTGCTAATTCTAACCTGCATACAATGAAGGTAGAGGGGAGTGGGGTATTACTCATTTAACTTTCTGTCCGGAATCTTTTAGAATTTTATCAAATTTTGGCACAAGGTGACTTAAGGTATGTGTGCAAAGAGGATCTCTGTAGTTTCCCTTACTCGGAAATGTTAGCAAACTAAAACTAAAATGAAATAATAACAACAACAATAAATAGGACTTTCTGCCCATTCTTTCTATCCTGTCCTTCCGAACCTCCTGCTATAAGAGCGGCAGTTTCCGAATCATCCTGATCCTTCATCCTCTGTCTTACTTCCCTGTCTGTCCTTCCACGCTGTGATCTGAGGTAACCTCTTAGACCAGGCTTCAAGCTCACAAATTTGCGCTCAAACCATATCTCTTTGACCTATTAGCAGAGGAGTATTTTAGTGACAAGTCTAACATGAAGGAATGGTAAGAACTCAAAGAAGGTCACTGTCATGAAAAGAATTGACGAGATTTCCCACGCCCTTGAATCAGAGCACACAGTAACTACTGAACTGACAACTCTTAAATTCATCCACAAATCTGAAGTGACCTTAATGAAACCACAAGAGAATTGTTTGTAATGGACACGTCTGAAGTGAATGTGGGCACATTTTTGGGACAATGGGTTTTGTCTCTTCTCTTATCAGTGGCCTCATTTAAAAGAAAATGAACTAACATACAACCAAGAGAAATTATAGAGACTCATAAAAGATACAGTGAATTAAGCAGGCAGGATGACAGAGAATTCACCACAACTTTAAGAGACAAGACTAGATGGAGGAAAGGTGAGTGAGTGATTGACAGGGCAGAGGAGGTAATGATCTGAGTCATACACAGAGAATCACTGTGGAGGGAAAAATGCCAGCTAAGGCACTGAGCAAACCCAGAGCTGCTTGCTCTGGAGTCAGCAAGCCCTAAGTAAGGCTGGGTCAGGGGAAGACCTAATAATAGTATTGCCCAAACAGGCAGCATATGCTAGTTGGTTCCATGCCCCCAACACATATGCAGCAGAGGACTGCCTGGTCTGGCCTCAGCAAGAGAAGACATGCCAATAATAATAATAATAATAATAATAATAATAATAATAATAATAATAA
>JADRCH010000167.1:4718845-4741346 GCA_019843965.1 Rhynchomys soricoides
GGCAGCCCAGGGATGGCAGCCCAGGGATGGCAGCCCAGGGATGGCAGCCCAGGGATGGCTGCCCAGGGATGGCTGCCCAGGGATGGTACATGAGGTTTGCAAAAGAAATAATTGAGCTATACAGCTGTCCTAGTTTGTTTTCTCTGGTTGTAATAAAAACCATCATGACCAAAATTATCTTGAGGAAGAAAGGGTTTATACATTCTGTTCACAATTGGTCATAATGGGAGGTTAGGAAGGAACTCAGGCAGAAACCTGGAGGCAGGAACTGAAACAGAGGTCATGGGGGAAATTGCTTATTGGCTTGCTCAACTCAGCTTGCTTTTATGTATATATGCAAATCAAGACCACTTGCCCACAGGTGGCACCACCCACAACCGGCTGGGTCCACCCATATCAATCATTCTCAAGAAAACGACAGGCTAGCCTAAAGGTCAATCTGATGGAGACATTTTCTCTACTTCGGTTACTTCTTCCAATATGGCCCTGGCTTGTGTCACATTAACAACAACAACAAGAAAAACTAGCCAGCATGGTTGTCTGTTTCCTTAGGTTGGCTTCTGCATGCTACAGAATACAAGGAATGTCGGAAGGTTTTTTTGTTTTTGTTTTGTTTGAGACCTGGTCTTAAGACATGATATTTTCTTCTGGAAATGGAAATTGAATCAAAATAAGAAACTCAGTAAAGACGGAGGAGAGGGTTCAATTAATCAAGACCAGCAGTTTTCAACCTGTGGGTCATGACCCCTTTGAGGTTAAACAACCCTTTCACTGTGATCGCATGTCAGATATTTACATATCATTTCTGACAGTAGCAAAATTACAGTTATGAAGTAGCAAGGAAAACAATGGTCGGGGGTCACCACAGCTGTATTAAGGGTTGCAGCACTAGGAAGGCTGAGAACTAGCACAAAAGAAGTTGCTCTGAAAAATAAGGAAGAGAATTCTAAAAAGACCACATCCAACCAAAATGGTACTGGGTGGGGCTGGGGTGGAAAGAGGAAGTCTAAAACCTATGTGGCAGTAAAATTTCTTAGCAAGAACAATGAAAGTCCACAGGTGAAAGAAAACCTATTCACGTCAAAACCTTGGGCCTTATGAGGATCAAGAAGTTAAGTTTGCCCTGATAAGGAAAAGCAGCTGCAGTCTGGAGCTGTGGTATTTGGTAGCTTTTCACTGCACAATACAGATACAGAAACCTACAGGAAGAGAGTCTGGTCAGTAGGACCCATAAGGTTGAGGTACCAAGGGGCGTTTTTCTCTTGAGCAGAGCATGTGAAGCCCATCTGTGGGTTAGAACACTTGGAGAACTCTAAAACTCCCAAAGCCAGGCCCCACTGCAGCCCAGTCCAAATGACAGTCACTGGGGGCGGAGCAGACATCAGTAGGTGGAATTTCCTAGGTGTGGTCAGTGAGGAGCGTCCTGGGAACTACTGTTTTGAGAGCAAGTGAATCGGAAACAACATGTCCTCAGGTAAAAAATTCAGATAATCCCAAGGAAAAACTCCAATTAAGGGTCCCACAGTGTTGGTGCAAAGTCAAATGCTTTTTGTAGGCAGATGCTCTCAGTCGAAACTCAGGTGATTTCTGCAAATAAAATTCTAGCAGAATAAGGTCTGTGTGAGAGACATCCAAGACAAAAGAAACAAGCCCATACAATTTCAGATCATGTTAGGTGTTGCGTCCCATGCCTATAACCCCAGCATCCCCCAGCATCGTACAACCAATGGTTCAAGAACAACCTGTGTTATATAGTGAGACTCCACTGCTCAAGGGCAGCTTGGGCTACATGGTGAGACCCTGTGAAGAAAGAAATTCTTAGAGTGAAAAGATTGGGTACAGAATTCAGAGCCACTCTTTTCTGTGTTCAAAAATAAAACGAAATGTTGAACATTTCATCAAGAAGGTAGAATCTATACAAAGAGACTGATTTGAAAGGGAACAGGGTGGAAATTCTAAACTACAACATTCAGTAGTCACAATTACAAAATTAATGAATAAGAAGTCTGCTAAATGGCAGAGGGATCACCTAACATTAACAAGCCCTGGATTTAATCCAAAACACTACAAAAAAAAGTTTTTAATAGATCAGATGTAGCTAAAAATTATACTGTAGAACTGTGATATAAATTAGGAGACAATATTCAGAAAAACTACAAAAGAAGAAAGAAAGAGAGAGAAAAGAGAAGAAAAGAAAAAGAGAATGCAGGCTGAGAAGCATACACTATGGATTGGTAAACCTTCCTAAAGGGCCAGAGTTAATATTTTTAATCACAAGGCCCATTCTACCCATATTCTTTCTATTGTAACAATTCGGGTTTCCCACGTACTCCAAGAAACAAAAACAAAACAAAAATCTATAGGTAGCAACCTATATTTAAAGCTTTATTTACAAAAACAGTTGTCTGCTTCACAAGCCGGTTGGTCAACACAGCATAATGTTGCAACTCACAGACATATGTCTCCAATTAGTCACAGGAGGCAAGTAGAGAGGAATATGGTCTTTTAAGCAACAAATGAAGAAAAAGAAATGCCGAGTTCTGTCTAGATATTTTTAAACAGGGTCTTGCTACACAATGACAGACTGATGTGGAATCATAAGCTGGACAAATTCTTCTTCCCTATGTTTACGTCAGGCTATTTTATCACAGCACAGAAATGACACTAAGACACAACAGCTAGAAAGAATAGTCACTGAATGACGGAGACACCTGGTTATACACTTGGAAAAATCTATGTTCGGTCCCTGGTCCTGCCCCATACACAGAAATAGACATCTGCTATCCCCCCCCCCCCCAAGGGCGAACCCAAAGGAAATGAGCAGCAACAGAGATGCGTGCTTTCTTGTGGGTTTTGAGTAAATGCCCATCCAGGTCATTTGGAAGGGAGGACAGAATTGGCTTTGAGAAGCAAGGAAGTGCAAAAGGCCAGTGCTGTCCACATGCTGATGGTGGTAGGCTGTGCCCTTGATCTCTGCTTTGTCTCACCAGTTTCCTGGATCAACATTGTCCCAAGGCTTTTTTGTCCTACAGATTTCTGGGAGGCAAATCCCTGGACTCTTTGATGCCCAGTTCAGCCCTTCCCTTCACTGTCCACTCACAGCAAATGTCCAATTTTACCCTATTTCCAGAATCTGTAGATAGAGTCATAGACAGTAGGCCAGAAGTACAATTTAGGGAACAGCTTTTAGCGAATGTCCGAGCCAGCCTCAGTCTTGGGTCCCTCATACCCCTTTCCCTCGCCTGTGACCAACCTGCCAAATGGTGGCACAGAGGTACCATGAAGACAGGATTTTCCTTTTCCTCATTCTGAGTGCTCTGAGAAAGGCCACTGTCTTGGTGAACACTTTGTGTAGCAGTGTAGTTTTAGAAAACCCGAGTCTCTTCCCTTCCACACTCCAGACAGGCCCAGTCTGATAAAATGCATGGTTTCCTTGTATATCCCCCCCACCCCCAGGGAATTGTCATTGAAGGTGTCGAGGACCTAACTCTTCTCTCCCAACCCCTCCCCAGGCCAGGGTCCAACAGTACTCAGTCAGCAATTGACTGAAAGTATTAATACCCATCTGGCTCACTCAGTCTAACATGATATCATGTGTGGGACTTTAGCAAGCCACCCAGCTTGCATTGGCATAGAATCAATACTGTCCCTTTTAGTCACTTCCTGTCTCTTATTGATTGGGAATTCCAGTGGTGTTGTGGTGTTGAAGTCCAGCTTTACCCAGGATGCCCCTTGTCACATGTCATTTGGACATAGGAGCTACTTGTCTTTAGGACAATTAAAGGTCTCATTTGCCCTCCATGGCAGCAGCCCCACATATTAGAGGAAGATCATTAATAAATTGTTCTAGTTTCATATCTGTTGCTATGATAAAATATCCCTACAAGCAATTTGGAGGAAAGGGGGTTTTATTGGCTTACGCTTCCAAGTTACAGTCAACCATTTCAGGGAAGCAGAGTCAAGAACTCAGGTTGGCTTCAAATTCTCCATGTAGCCAAAGATGACCTTGAACGCTTGATCCTCCTGCCTCTGCCTTCAGAGTGCTGCTTTTGATCCTCCAGGCCTGGCTCAGAAGGATCTTTCATACTTGGTTGGTGAAGAACCATATCTAACAGCTACTTGACAAGCAACCTCATGCTGTTTGCACGGAAGCAATGCAAATCTGGCCAGGAAGGGAACTGGCCTTTGCCTCCCTGTTCATCCTCAAAGGCCATCAAACCAAATCAGGATGGTGTAGATGAGAGCTGTAAAGCGGCTCAGGTGTGGAACAGCCCTGCGTTCTGCTCACCGAAAGCTCCCTGCACACCCAAACACTTCCCATTTCTGTGTTTAAACTATAACTGCCCAGCGCTGCTACCATCTGAGATCCCTGTACCAGAGACAAGCATAGCACAAGAGACCACCAGTTACAGCCGTACTGCCCAGGACTGCCCATGCAGTATGAGTATGTAGCTAAGTTTTCGAGACAAGTGGGCACTAAGTTTGTCCCCTACTGACAAACTGTGGCGTCAGGGTGGCATTCAGACATCCTAAGGTGTGAGACACTCCTACTTTCCCCTTTGGCTAGAGCTATAAGAAGCTTCTCATTTGCTAAATCGGGCCAAGTCAGAAAAATGTAGACCTAAGTTCTAATCTAGCTTCCCTTCCACATAGCTCCATTCAACTCTTTAGACCTCAGAATCTTTGCCTGGATGCTGCCACGTCTGGCCTATGAAGCCAGTAATGGTAAACCCACTCTGATATCTGGAGGGACTCTGCTGGTGGTGGTGGCAGTCACCACCAGGTCCTTCTACCCAGGTAAATGTTCTCTCCGAATTTCAGTTTCCTTATTTGCAAAGGTGCTGTTCACACCATAGGCACCTTAAAAGAAGCTATGGGCTGTTGGTGGGCTGGATTCCCCAGAAGTTAAGTGTACACAGGAGGCTCTCAATATGTAATCATTTGTAACATCAACCAGATGCTACATCTCTAAAAGAGGAAGGGCCTGTGAAAATACTTATGTAACAAAGTGTGACTGTGTGCTTGGGAGACTGAAGCAGGGTTGTGGATTCAAGGTGAGCACAGGCTTCATAAAGAGCTGTCTGAAAAATGGGGGTGGAGGGTGGGGTCAGTAGAGAGTAATAAAAAGAGATGGGGATTGCTTAGAATAGAGAAAAACATGGCGCCACTAATTCTTACCAAAAGTGAGCTGACTGATGTCAGCTTGATAGAGCATATTGTAGGTGCCTGGTTATTTCTTTAAAAGGCTAAAAACCATAAAGACGTCTGCTTAACCAATGGCTTTGTCTCAAGAGGAATCTCAGGTATTTTCAGGATCAGATAGGCCCAGAACCCAGGCAAAATGAGAGGGGGTGGGGGGAGGCAGATGACAGGGGCCAGAAGGTGGCTATAAGTGGAGGGACACCTTCAAGAGTAAGGGAGCAGCTAGGAGAAGTGCTGACAGCTGAAACTGATGGTTGCTTCAGGACTGCTTACTGGACCAACGACCTTCTGCTGGGGCTCTTGTCAAAACAAGAGGAAGTTACTTGGGGGTGGGCATCTTCTCTTGTTAGGAGACAAGGTGAGTTTTTTCTATCTGGAAGGTGAAACACCACAGAACTATTTGTTCCCACATAGCGTTCCTATAGAGAAGAAAGCCTTGGCCTATGAAACAGTAGGTCTTCTCGGGCCCACAGGAAGCAGATACTGGAGGCTGGCAGAAACCCAGGTTTGATAAATAGGCCATTTTTCTAACTTATGTATTATGGAAAGATCTCAGACATTGGCACAGTATAGAGCACTTTCGAGGGCACACTTCCTGGATTCCATCACTTCCATTTTACATTCCATTCCAATAAGCAGACATTATTCCAGCTACACATCAACACCCCGCATGCTCACTGCCCCAGCCTCATTTTTGGTGTGGCTAGAAGTAATCGCCAGGCCCCTAAAGATTTCATTGTATATACCTAATCACGCACCCCACTTCCGGATCAGCTACAGACTTACTGGGTGACCTTGGTCAAGACCCCGTTTAACGCCGATCCTAGGATATGTCAGAGGTCTCTGGTCGTAGAACTCTTTTTTCCAGATGCCATGTCCAAGAATCCCACCTTGTACAGTTAAGCCCAGGTAGAATACTGATTGCTGTCGAGTTCAAGCCCCAACATGACAGCTGATGAAAACAGAGAACTGGAGAGACCACTGATCCTGGTCACTAAGCTGCTGACACCAGTAACAACAAGAAATTTGTATTTATTGGAGAATTCTTCCAAGCAAGTACATGCACAGGTGCTGTGACCACTCATAACCTGCCTTACAGGATGGTCATACAGATGAATTGTGGGTGTACTCGGGCATCGGGCACAGTGAAAACACTGTCTTCTACTTCACTGCTCCTCTGCTCCTGCCACAAGAAGAGTTTGAAGTATTCGCAAGGCTAAGGTGAGCTTGTCTCCTTTGTCTCATATGTAACTACAATAATTAGAATGTTTCTTGCTGCCCCATAAAACCATGGAGAAAACCTGAGCAGTTCCTCAGTTCCCTAATTCCACAAAGGATATGGAGTTGATGGGTCTTTTTCTTTTTTCTTTTCTTTTCGTTTCTTTTTTTTCTTTTCTTTTCTTTTCTTTTCTTTTCATGTGCTGTCCTTACCAGGATGCTTACTTGTTCTCTCTCAAGGATGCAATGACTAAGACCAGGAACCAAACAGATATATGAGGTCCAGGAAGGCCTCGGGTGGCTAACTTCAAGGATGCTGGGTGTATGGTGTGCATCCCTGTCAGGGTTTCTATTCCTGCACAAACATCATGACCAAGAAATAAGTTGGGGAGGAAAGGGCTTATTCAGCTTACACTTCCACACTGCTGTTCATCACCAGAGGAAGTCAGGACTGGAACTCAAGCAGGGCAGGAAGCAGGAGCTGATGCAGAGGCTATGGAGGGATGTTTCTTACTGGCTTGCTTCTCCTGACTTGCTCAGCCTGCTTTCTTATAGAACCCAGGACTACCAGCCCACAGATGGCACCACCCACAAGGGGCCCTCTCTCCTTGATCACTAATTGAGAAAATGCCTTACAGCTGGCTCTCATGGTGGCATTTTCTCAACTAAAGCTCCTTTCTCTGTGATAACTCCAGCTTGTGTCAAGTTGACACACAAAACCAGCCAGTACAATCCCTATGGTACATTATGACTGCCCTTGGAGAGTGTTAGGCATCCATGAAGTGTTCAGTGGCTTCTCCAGCTATATTGGTCATCATTTTGAAAGCCAGACTAGGAGGTAGTTATTTCTACTTAGATGGGCCTTGTACTCATTGTTCCTACTAATGGGGCCTGAGACAGGGGAAGTGAAAGGGCAGCTCCCTACAGCTTCTTCTTTTCCAGCCAGAGATGAGTAAAAGGGGACAAGGTTGTGGCAAAATTGAAAGAAGTCGGCAGAGTTTGTTTGGGCCACTGGCCTCCTACTTGACCAGCCTTACCCCATGGTCTTCCCTTCCCCTCCGACCAGTACCCAGTGACTTCCTCCTTTCAGACTACCTCACTGGGTCAACAGTGGAAGGAGATGAGGAAAGGGGGTGCCTAAGAGGACAGAAGCCAGCAAGTCTCAGCATGGCAGATCTCGGAAAACCAGCAGCTGTGGAGTAAGAAGCAGGCCAGTTACACTTGAGTGGGCCAACGCCAAGGCTGAGTGATCGTGAACAATGGTGTGAGAGAAAGTACCTGGAAAGCAAATTACAGAGTCCTCAACACTCATGTGGGCAAAACAAAAAAAAGTAGTTTAGCTGGACAAAATTCATACTAATTTAAAATGTCACTTTGCTCTTTAATCCCAACATAGACATTAAAATTGGCCTCTGTATCACCACCACACCAAAGCCTATGGCAGCCACCACCATTTAGGCTAATGCAATCCAATGCCCATTCTCGTCTACCAA
This sequence comes from Rhynchomys soricoides, assembly GCA_019843965.1. Lineage (NCBI taxonomy): Eukaryota > Metazoa > Chordata > Mammalia > Rodentia > Muridae > Rhynchomys > Rhynchomys soricoides. Next base: position 4,726,759 of record JADRCH010000167.1, read on the forward strand.
ATGCAGTCTTTCCATGGTAGCCAGAGGGAAACTTTGTTTTGCTTGATTTAGTTTGGGCTTTTCAGTAGCCCAGGCTGGCCTGGAACTCAATGTGCCTCTGCCACACAGTCCTGTTGCCACAGATGAGCAGCATCCTTCTTCACTATGGGTCATTGAAACCTCTCTAGAGTCATGAACCAAAATACACTTTCCCTTTCTTCCTCATTTCTGTCATGGTTTTGGTCACAGCCTAGCAAAAGAAACTAATCCATCACCTCTCTCCTTTTGGTTGGGCTCAGGACAAGGCCTATGTGTGGTTTGAATAGGTTTGGTCCCATAGATCATGTGTCTGAATGCTTTGCCATAGAAGTGGCACTATTAGGAGGTGTGGCCTTATTGAAGAAGGTGTGGCCTTGTTGGAGAAAGTGTGTCACGGTATAGGTGGACTTTGAGGCCTCCAGTGCTCAGATTCCACCCAGTGCTGAAGACAGTCTGCTCCTGGCTGCCTTCAGATCAAGAAGTAGAACTCTCAGCTCCTCCAGCACCAAGTCTGTCTGCAGGATGTCATGCTTCCTACCATCAGGATAACAGACTGAACCTCTGAAATTATAAGCCAGCCCCAATTAAATGTTTGCCTTTATAAGAGTTGCCTTGGTCATGATGTCTCTTCATGGAAATGAAAGCCAAACTAAGACAGCACACTTTTTAGTTTCTTGAAATACAAAGAAAATTCCTCAAGACTTGCAGTTCATGCTGTTGCTGTTGCCTAGGGAACCTGCATTGTCCTCCTACATGTCATCTCCTACTAACACTAATGTCTTAGAGTACCCTGTCATCACACACACACACAAACCACACACACACACACACACACACACACTCACACACAGTTTAAATTAGCTCCTCATGCTATTGAACATTCTGGAACCTTAGACCTTTAAAAAAAATGCAGTGGGGATAGAAAACACCAAGAAAACAAGACCTTCTAGACACAACAGGGATGCCACACTTATGAACCCCGGGACTGTGGAGGCATGCATAGGGCCTGCACAGGTCTAAGCCAGACAGGGTACCAGAGCTGAGAAGGGAAGCATACCCAAGCCGCCATCCCTAACCCAGCTGCTATCTCCAGTTGATAAATGCTCACAAAGGAAAAACTTCATTTTCTCCGATGGAGTCTTAAGGACTAGGCCATGCCCAGCTGTACGTGGTCAACACAAAATGAACTCAGTGACATTTTGGGGGATTTTTTTTTAACCTCACAGGCCTTTGCTTATTATGGTTTCTGATTCTGTGTTTTAGTGGGAATTCTGTGTCTGTGTCTCTACATCCATATGTGCTTTTTGTGCTTTCTCTTTGACTCCTCCCCCCTCCCCGTTTCTTTTTTTGTTTTGTTCTGTTTTGTTTGGTTTTATTATTTTATATATTTTATGTATTTATTTATTTTCAGATGCCTGCTTGTTTTCTAATGAGAGGGGGAAAGAATATGGACTTGGGTGAGTGGGGAGATGGCAGGAGTTGGAGGAAGAGAAACTGTTAACAGAACAGAAAAATAAATCTATTTTCAAAAAAAGAAAAAATATTTTCTGCATATGAATATATGTTTAGCTGTTGTATCTCACTTGAACCTTTTTTTTTTTTTTTTTTTTTGTCAGATTCCCAGCTCCAAGCACAGAACCTGACACAGGCAGATACACAGTCAACATCTGTAGAGCAAATGATGAACAAATGGACTGCAGGCCTGCATTAGCCTAGGATCTAACTCCACACACCCAACTGAATACACCTCAACTCTTCCCAGTTTCCCCCATTAGATTTGAAATATCAAGAGGACACAGGGCATACTTGTGCATCCTTCCTCCTTCCCTGGAATGTCTAGCCTGGTTCCTTGACCTTTGACAGCTCTAAAGTACTGTGGGGAGGTGAGGATCAGACCTTGTACCTATGGCTGGCCTGGTACTGACTTTGTAGTTCAGATTGGCCTTGAATTCACAGCAACAGTCTGCCTTAGCCCTCTGAGGGCTGGGATTATGGGTTTGCACCAACATGCTAGAGTCTCTACAAAGTAATTTTTAATACAAGTGCCAAATAAAGAAGGCTGTCACTGCTGATACATCTTACATTCCCTGTGCCCATGTTGTCCAGGTGCATCTTCACATTCCTGGAGCAGCAGGATGCAAAGTGAGAGGACAGAGTCAAAATGTCGGACTCCTTTACCGGCAGAGCTTCTCCTTCTCTGACCTTGTCTGTGAAGGTCAAAACCCTTATACCCTCAACCTGTGGAATGTGGCACCTAGCCTTGGTTAGATTACAGGTTCAGCTTCCCTTATCTCAATAAGAACGATAAGAATGCAATCAGCAAGCACCTGAGATTCCTGGAATGCCTCCCCATGCTGTTCAGGCATCTCAGTACCTTATCCTTCAGCCAATGACCTTTACCCATCCTGGAGATTCTCAACCCCTTCCCCAAATCTATATAACCCTTGGTTCACCCCAATAAAATGTATGCGTACAAGCTCACTCCAAATAAACACAAGCTAAGATCATGTCTCAGAGAGCTGTTTCATTGAAGATCGTCAGGGAAGGCCTTGACCTAAAAGAGCTGCAACATTAAGATCCTCGGAAAAAAAGGCCTTCCTCCCAACCCTGTGACCGGGCATTCACACCAAGCCAGACTGGGATCTCGCATAACTCCGCCCTATCCTGGAGTTCTGGGCTCCACTTCATCCTTCCAGTCCGGAGTGCAGCTGTGTCTGGATGCCCTGAGAGGGAGGAAGCAGAGGATGTGGAACCAGAGTTGGACCCCAAAAATGCATACCACAGTAGAGACCGCTGAGTATTCCACTGACACAGTCTGTGAAAGATGCGCCTCGGTCTACAAAGGAAAAGATTCATCTGATTGGTGGAAAAGACAAGTCTAAATGGCGTTCATTTCCTGTAATAGCTTCCAGGGAGTAAATCATTCAAAGCCTAGCAGGGTTTTCTTCCTTTCCCCATTAACTCAACTGATGCCCTTGAGGGAGGTGTAATGTCGAAGAAGCTGAACTGCATGTGAGCCATTAGAGGGAATAGCCTGTGGTGAGACATGAATGACTGAACACCAGTTAGAAATATGGGCTCTATCAACCACTCCGTGAGCAAGTACTGTGAGCCAGCTAAATCAAACTGCTAACTGGACCTCATTTTCCTAAGCTCCAATAATAATTTCTGAGATCACTTCCATTTCTTAATTTTCAAGAGGGAAAGTCTGTGGGCTAATGTTCTCCTTAATTCAGTGATATTTCTACTACTGTGTTCTCAAATAAGAATGTTCCCCTAGGTTAGGCAGAGGAGTGATCAAGGATTCTGCTTCCAGAGAATTCACTTCCCATAACTTGATTTGTTGTCTTGGAGTTTGCCGTTATGTGGCTTCTTCCTATTGACCTCAGGCTAGGCACAAGAATAATTCAAGAGCTCTTACCTGTGCACACGACAGATGTTTAATCATTTAAAGACATCAACCTGGCTCCCACTGTCCAAGTTAAGCCTTTCTTCTTCCTTGTATATTATGTAAATCATTTCCAGGCATTTCAACATCTTTTATGCTGTGCAGTGTGTTCCTTTGCTTATCAGTGCCAGTCTTAAAATACAGTCCCCAAATCTAAACTTGTATACTTGCTGTGATCTCAGCAGATGGCCCAAAAGGAAAACCAAAGAGATGGCCAATACAGGGAAACACCATTGATGTCTCTGAGGAAATCTGCAATCTCTTTCTCTGGGTTGAGCTAGAATCGTGGGAACCCTATTACAATAAAGATGAGGAATCAAGCTGTGAACTGACAAGCAGGAAGAACGATGAATCATAAAGCCTCAGCTACAGTCACTGTAGTTGTCTCCTAGACTAGCCCAGTGCTCCTGATAGTCAAGGCATGGGAGGGAAGTGTTAAGATCACTCATTACTGGAAATAAAAACACCCCCATCTCTAAACTCTTAGATACCCCTCCCTATGTTGAGCTTTCTTAGTTTGATTAAAAATAAAAAATAAGTCACTATTCTGGGAACTAGAAACTCATATGGTTAGTTACGTGTAGGATAGTCAGAAGCTATATTTGTTCCTAATGTGCTTTATAAAATGTCTACCTAAAAACACAATGAATTTTGATAGCACTTGATAATAATCAGTATGAGAAATATATCTAGCCTAAACATATACAAATAACCTGGTGTATTCTCTCTCTCTCTCTCATCTCATCTCAAGTAACACACATTGACCTTAAACTCACTATGTAGTTGAGAATGATCTTGACCTCCTGATCTTCTAAGTGCTGGGATTGCAGACAAGCAGTACCATACCAAGTGGGGGGACATATCTCATATATGTTTAGTAAATAGCATTGTTCATTATTTTAGCCATTTATCAAATTAGTAAATTTTTTTCTACAAAATTACTAGAGCAGACAAAAGACCAAGAGATCAGAATTCTATTTTCAGTTCTGCTTTTCCCTATTGGTAAAACATAGAAAAGTCTTTTCTACTCTCAGGTATAAAATAAAGAGGCTAAATAAGATGAATTCTAAGGGATTTTTCTAAGTTTTTGAAAATTAAAATATTTTTTAAAAGACAGAAAATACCAAACTTGATAATTTTAAAATTCCCACTTTTCTTCTAACCGCCACAGTGACACAACAGACATAGGCAAGCTACCAAGAAAAAAAAAAATCTGTTAAGATATTTTAAAAGAAGAATTAAATATCATGGGGCAGATTTGTCAAGATGAAAAACTCAAGTTAACAATTGCCTCAGAAGGGATGGAGAAAATTTTGCCTTATTAGCGTGTGTTAAGAAACACCACTTCCCCCAGAGAACACCTCTTGGCACTGCCTGAACGAGCAGGTTAGCAAATCTTAGTAAATCATTTATCAAGAGGTAACTCGGCAGGTAAAAACTAAAGGGACTCACAAAATAAACATGTACAAGAACAATTCTTGAACTCTTACTAAAACCAAAATAAAACAAAACACTTCTTGGTGCATTTCACCACTCACTGAATGGGCAACTGGCTTGTGATGATCCGATAATAGGCAGCTGTGCAGTAGCCCAACAGTTCTTTATTTGGTTTGTTCGTTTATTGCGTCCTCCAATCACAAGAGATCATTAGGGGCGAAGCCTTTGTGACTCTACACGCACACGAAGTTTTTCACCGCGGGGCGGGCCATACTTCTAATGAGATGGTGGGTAAAGAAATCTTTTTTTTCTGGTTAAGTGGGGTTAGGGTGAGGGGTATAGAGTTGTGCGTGCCTCACTCTACAAGACGAATTTCCCTAGAAAGAATCCAAAGAAAACTGCTCCAATCGCCAGCAGAACAACAGGAAGAGGCGTGGTGCAACCCAGCTTCAAAGAAGTGCAGGAGGAGGAGGGTCCGGGCTTGTCGGGATTCTCTGCCTTTCTGAGTCTCAAGCCTTCTTCCAGTTTGTCACTTTCGGTCGGCGCTTCAAATACACACCTCAGTTTCGAATCCATTAGTTCCCCGGGGTTTGCTCCCCTCCACACGGCCTCCAGATCCGAAGTTTCTGGGGGAGCAAACACTGTCTGCACCATGAACTTGTGCTTGACATCCCGGCTGGGGCCGCAGCAGGAGGGCTGCAGCATGGCTGCGACCGTCACCGTGCAACCAGGCTCGACGACGCCGCTGTTGGGCCGCACGCAGTAGTGCCGAGGGCTGGTGCTCTTCACCTTGAAGCATACTTTCCTCGCCGATGGGTTGAGCAGTTTAAGATGCGCGGTGACCACTTCGGTGAAGGGGCCTTTGAACTTGAGGTCCGTGGGTGGGTCGAGGACTAGGACCTGAGAGAGCTTCGCCGGGGCGCGGGAGGCGGACGCCATGGGGACGGGAGCGGGTGGCGGTTCGTGACCCCAGGTCTCCATGTCACAACCGCCGAGGCCACGTGCGACTCCATCCTGGGCATCCCCGGTCCCAGCTGTGAGGGGAATGTGTGATAATATACGGTTTGTAAAATCTTGCCTCCGAGATAAACATGGGTTATTGAGCTTGGACAGCCAAAGAACTGTGACATGACAGCCCTTAAAATAATTATCTACGTATCTGAGTCTTGAGGGAAAAGGGTCCGTGTGTGTTAAACATGGTTACGGTAAGTGAAGCGCTTCTGAAATTCTACCTCCCTACCCCTCCCGCACTCTACACACATGATAATGTCTTTGTAAAAGGAAATCTGAAAAAAAATTTTTTTTAAGTGGAAAAATATACACTGAATTTTTTAAAACAATTCTCAGCATTTTTAGGTGTCTGATTCTGTGGCGATAAGTAAATTTACCCCCCACTCCCATTATTACAAGGGAACCCCCAGCCTAGATCCCTCTGCTGGTTAGTTTGGGGCATCAATTTAACCTTGAGTCATCTGGGAAGAGCCTCAACTGATTGGCCTGTGATCCTCTCTGTGAGAGATTGTCACCATTAATTATGTGAGATGTCCTAGGCAGGTGTGGGAGCAGGGCGGGGTGGAGCAATGTTCCTCTGATGGCACCTGGTTGTAGGTCCTGCCCAGGAAGTGTAAGCTGGAATAAACCCTTTCCTCCCCTAAACTGCTTCTGGTCATAGTGTTTATCACAGCAACAGACACCCGACTAGAATCCCATCTAATGAGAAACATTCATGAATTGTTACATATTTCCTAGGGGCTTTATATACATGGTCCACTTAAAGCAAGGCTCCTGTCAGGAGGTGGCATGATCAGAGAGCTTCAGAAGTCCTTTCAATCTCCCCTCCCTCTGCCTTCCTTTAGGGGTAGGCTATGAAGCAGGACACAGAACTGCCACTTTGCTGAGTGTTATTTACATAGGAATCCAGCCAGCCCCTTCAGCCTTGATTTCTTCAACAATAAAGCAGATAACAGAAATGCTGATGTCAGTGTTGTGTGGGTTAAGTGAATTAATACATAACAAGAAGGGTCTTTACATTACAAGCCCATACTTGTTAGTCGTGTTCAGTTCTAGCCCTCGTTAATATCAGTAGGCTACAATCTCCAGATAAGGTCTGATTCTTGCTTACAGCTAAGGGATATCCAGACTGAGAGGCTGCTGGCAATGAGCAACTATTCCTTAAATGTACAGAGGGATGAGATAACATCATCCTACTATAAGATGTTTTCATTTTTTGTGGTTCTGGGTATCAGACTCAGGGCTTTAAACATGTTTTGACAAGTGCCCCACCACTGAGTCCAGCGCAGGTAAAGGGTCTTAATGTATTCAAGTGGAGAAGCAAAGTCACAAAGCAAAAACAAACAGATAGAAAAGAAGGCAAGTCTATGGCTGGCACACTCTGGGCCCAATGGGTAGAATTATTCTCCTTGGCACATGCCCATTGCTCGGGTTCTGCCATTGCTCAGGGCACTTGCAGAGAAACGTGTAGCAGACTGCATCATACCCTTGCAAACAACATGATTTCGCACAAAAATCCCAACAGTGGTTTATGGAAGTCACAAAAAACATTCCAGAGAGTGATGGCCAGTGTAGTAGCTAGGAAGGCGGAAGGCAGGATTTGAACTCCAAAAAAGGGTGGGAGGGAGCCTTACAAGAGCCAGACTTGACTGTCATTTTTGTCCCGTGTCCTTCAGTTAAGGCAAATGAGAAACATATCTACCTTGGGCTTCCCTACCTCCATCCCACACCATCACACCCCACCCCCAGCCAGCCCCAGCCTCATTCCACCAATGTCTAGTCCCTTTCTGTCATGGCCAGGTCTGGTGATCTGTGCCAAATAATAATGGGAAGTATTGGTCTGTGTTCTGGGTCACTAGGACAAGTTTAAGATTAAAGCCACTGAACTTCCTTCTCCCAGAGTAAACAGTGAGGCAGGAGGCTTCCAGGCAACACTGACAGCCATTTTCTGACAAACCAGGAGCAGGCATGGGTGACTACCACACAAACCAACAACTCAATCTAGATCAGGGAGAAAGGGAGCCCAACAGAGAAGTACAGCCAGGCATGGGTGCCACGTGCCTGTAAATCCCAGCACTCAGAACCTGAAGGCAGGAAAATTAGGAGTTCAAGGTCATCCTCAGCTACAGAGCTAGTTTGGGGATAGCCTAGACTACTCAAGATCCTGTCTGAAAACAGAACAGAACCCAAAACAATAACAAGGGGGGGGGGGGGGGAGGGAGGGAGGAGGAAGAGAGGGAGAGGGTAGGAGAGAGGGAAAGGAGAAGGAGGAGGAGGAAGAGGAGGAGGAAGAGGTAGAGGAGGGGGAGGAGGAGGATCACCTAAGTATCCAGAAGTACCATTTCCACTTTTCGAAATTGTTATATCTTCTGGCGGACAATTGCTTTGTCTTCTTAATGAACCATCCTTGCCTGCCTCTCACCTCTCCTAATTTATGGGGCTCTCCATGCCTGTAGTCTGAAGTACACGTTTAATCAAAAGCCTATGGCAAAGACACACAATTAGAAATTCTTCATAGGCTTCTTTTATCTGAAAGCAAGTGTCCCTTCTGCACTGTCACGCCCTGAATCCCCTCAGTCCAATCAAAATCGACCAAGCAGAGCCTAGGCTGCCAAGGTCACAGGCTGGGCTAAGGGAGGAGTAAGAAGCTGAAGCAGAATGCTCTTGGTAGCAAGAGCCTTTTCCCAGTAGGCATGAGCTTATAGCAAAGGTTTAATAATACGGAGACTGGGAAACTTCACTTGGCAAGGCTTTGGTTTCTAGTTGATAAAACTCCTACTATAAGCAAAAAAGCAAAAAGAAATATATTCTCTACAGGAAATGAAAATTTCAAGGGTGACTGGTTGGATCCATAATTTAGATCAAATGATGTTGGGACTTAATCCATTTCTCTCTGGCTAATTTGATATTCATCAAATTCCCCCTATGTTGGCTCTGTTCTGAGAACACTGGTGGACTCCTGTTTCCCAAGAAAATGTCTCTCTTTTTATCTCCTACATCTTTATTATAGTATAATTGACAAATTAAAATGTATACATTATAGCATATACATATACATATACAAATGTATGTATATACTGTAAAGCTATTAAATCAGCCCAATCAACTCATCACCTCACATACTTATCATTTTGTGATTTTAAAAAAATTTTTTGGTAAGTCAGACTCTTGCTATGTAACTCAGGTTAGTCTTGAACTCATGACCCTTACAGGTGTGTACCCACTACCCCCAGCTTGTAATGACTTTGGATTTTAAGTTAACTGTAGTCCCACTTACCTTCTTCTTCTTCTCCTTCTCCTTCTCCTTCTCCTTTTTTTTTTTTTGTTTTTGTTTTTGTTTTTTTTTGTTTTTCGAAACCGGGTTTCTCTGTGTAGTCCTGTCTGTCCTGGAACACACTCTGTAGACCAGGCTGGCCTCGAACTTAGAAATCCACCTGCCTCTCCCTCCCGAGTGCTGGGATTAAAGGTGTGCGCCACCACTGCCCGGCCCACTTACCTATTTCTACTCTTTCTGTCCTTGCTTTTAAATCTTGCCGATAAAACTATCCAGGCCAATTATTGCCAAAAACACCTTCCCCTGTATTTTCAGAGTTTTACAACTTCAGGCCTCACTTTAGAGACACACTTAAAGCATTTGAGTTGACTTTCCCACATGAGATGGATATCGTTTCACTCTTAGCCTGTGAATACCTTACCTCCCCAATGCCATTTATAAGAAGACTGCCATTTCCACTTTTTAAGCTAATTCGGTGTACTTGACTGTGTCTGTGTGAGGTTATGTGCACATGTGCAGTGCCTGTGCTGGAGACCAGGGATGTTGGATACCTCTGGAATGAAGTTACAGACTCCTGAACCACCCGTCGTGATTGCTGGGGACTGAACTCATCGTGTCTTCTGCAAGCACAATGCATGTTCTTAACTGCTAAGCCAGCTCTCCAGCCTCCCAGCGACCATCCTTTTCTTTCCTCTGTGTCTCTGACACCTTTGACATTTTTGTTAAAGGTCATCTGATAGTAAATTCACACATTCATTTCCCGGCTCTCCTGGTTTGTGTGTCTGATTTTATGCTGGCTCGTGCTGCTTTATTTGCTGTAGGAGCTTTAAATTAGTCAATGAGATACTTTCACTTTCTTCCTTTTGCTCATGTTTGTCTTGGATATTCAGAGTCTTTGGGCTTCTATATGAATAGGATTGTTTCCTATTTCGGTGGAAAATATCACTACACCGTTGGAGGCATTGCACTAGTCATCTAGCCTGCTTTGAGTTGTATAAGCATATGCAATAATTTTAACTGTGTTAATCCATGAATGTGCTGTATCAGTCCATCTATTCGTGCCTTGAGTTTCACCATTTCACCAAAGTCTTATAGTGTGGGCTTACAGATTGTTTATATCCTTGGTTGTATTAAATCGTAAGGGTTTCATTGTTGTTTGGGTTTGGTTTTTGTTTCTTTTTCCAATGGTACTAAAATAGCATTGGTTTTTGGGGTTGTTTGTTTGTTTGTTTGTTGTTTTTTATTTCATTTGTTCCTTTTGTGGAGAGTTCTGTGTTTGCTCATAAAAGTGTACTGACTTTTTGTTTGTTTCTTCCCCGAGACAGGGCCTCACTAGGTTGCTGTCCTGGAACTCACTCTGTAAACCAGGTTGGCCTCTAACTCTCAAGTGCTGGGATTTAAAGGTGTGTACCACCACTGCCAGGCAACACACAGATTCTTGTGTTTTACTTATGTATCTTACTTAATTTTTACTGAGTTTTACCGAGTTTAAGTCTGTATTTTGGTAGTGTAGTTAGCATTTCCTAGAGATAAGATCATGGCTTTTGCAAGCAGAAACCTATCTTTCTGCCTTGCCTTTCCTATTTGGTTTCCCTCCTTCCTTCTTTTGAAGCCCCATATCAGTCAGTCTCACTGTGATTCATGCTGGTACTTGCTTATGCTATGCTCTAAAAATAAGTTCTCTTTCAACAAATCACCTGACTAGAGAGATGAAATACAATAATTGGCCAGGTTTAGTCAGAAGTCCTTCTCCAGCTACGGAAAGAAAGACTTGGAGAGATGTCTCCAGGACAAGAAAGGCTGGAGATCAGACAAAGCATTAGCTGTCCTCCACCATGGCTATGCCATTGCCATTGTGAAAATTCAAGCAGGACACCTCAAGAACCAATGACAACAAAGACCAGCCCTGTCAATGGGCCCTAAGCCTGATGGAATTGGGGCAGGGATGGAAGCAACTTTGAGAATTATGGGCATTGTCGTTGAGTCTCATAGCTCCTAAATGGTCAAATACCTTTAGGGAAAAGGGCCTTATCTGATTTCAAAAGGCTTCAAAATAAATAGGACTTGTACTGTGTCTCAAGGATTGTGCAGGATTTAGACTGAACCCTGGAAAAGAAGTGCAGCAACTCAGATGGGGGAGGGGGGGTAGGAAAGGGGACTCGTAATGCAAGAGGGAAGGGGGAGGCTTCGCACAGCATACCTAGCAAGCATCAAGGAATTTCAAACTCTAGAGCAGTGCTTCTCAACCTGTGGGTCTCAGCCCCTTTGGGTGTTGAATGACCCTTTCACAGGGGTCACCTAAGCCCATCAGAAAACAGATGCTTACATTACAATTCATAACAGTAGCAAATTTATAGTTATGAAGTAGCGACAAGAATCATTTTATGGTTGGGGTCACCCTAACACAAGGACCTGTATTGAAGGGTCATAGCATTGGGAAGGCTGAGAACCCCTGAAATAGACCTGCTCCCTATCAATGAAGTTAACAGTGATGTCTTTCTGTCTTCCTTTCCCTGTTCTGTTCTAATTTGTAGACGATATTCTGGGTCTAGAAAGATGGCTCAGCAGTTAAGAACTGTTTCCAGAAGGCCTACATTCAGTTCCCTGTACACATATGGTAACTTACAGCTATCTGTAACTCCAATTACAGGGAATTCAACAATCTCTCCTGAACTCCCTGGGCATCAGGCACTTGTGTTGTACACAGACATGCATGCAGGCATAACACCCAAACACATAAAACAAAATGTAAAAACCTAACAAAACAAATATTGTCAGTATTCAATTCTGTCTGGGCCTAAATATGGTAGAATCTTTCCCCCCACTCTTCTCTGCCTCCTCCTCCTCCTCCCCCCCCCCCCACCTAATCTGATTTATACACAGGAGCAAAGTTTGAGTTGGATCAGCCCGTGGGCTCCGTGCAGGAAAGCATTCTTCTCAGTGCCCTGGCAAAGCAGACTGAAATAAGCTGGGAAGGCGCAGTGTGATTTTCCCTGTTTGGTGGTTGCCATGGCTCTCAGGTCTGCATGTTTTCAACAGAGGTTTAGGACTGCCAAAAGGCAGGGGCTGAGGCAGGGTACCTGTCTTAGTTAGGGTTACTATTTCTGTGACAAAATACCATGACCAAAGCATCAAGGATTTATCCTCCTTTCTGTCTTCACATTCAGCCTGTTGCTGTTTCCCATGGAGCAAGATGGTCACATGCAGATGACCTACCTTACAGTCACCACACTTGAGAAACAAGATGGAAGTGATAGCCCCTTTTTACAAAAGGACTGCTTCATGAATTTGTGTGTCACCCTTGCACAGGGACCGTGCTAATCTCTGTATCAACCCAATTAGTATATGTGCTGCCAAAGCAAGCACTATCCTTTTTTAGGACAAAGGAAAACTTTTCTGGGCACTCCCCTGCGCCAGCAGTTTCTCTATCTCATTAGATGGGAATTGCACACGCTAATAGCTAGCTAAGCTCATCGCTTTGCCTCAGAGAGAAAAAGGCATGGTTCTGTTAGTAATACGGAGGTATTTTGTTGTGGTGTTGTGTTTTAAAAGTGGCCCACCTTGAGCTACATTATGAATGACCATGTGAACTGTGAGCTCATAGAGAAGAGAGAACAGAGAGGGGAGGGACTGTGAGAGGGAAGGTGGAAAGGGGAGAGAGCAAAGCAACTAGAGGATGTTAATCTTGATTGTCAACTTAACAGGATTTACAATCACAAAGAAAGCAAATCTCTGGGCCTGTCTGTGAGAGCATTTTAGGGAGGGATGACTGAGTTACAGAGACTTACACTGGGTGTTGGCGGCACCAATTCCATGGGCTGGTGTCCCCGAGGAGCCGAGCATTCATCTCTATTTTATGGCTACCAACAGTATGGCCAGCCACCTCAACTCCCGCCCACCATGCTTTCCTCCATGGCAGATTGTACTTTCAAACCATGAGCCCTAAGTTGCTTCTGTCACAACACTAATAAATATCACTAATATGAGACACTGGTACCAAGGACTGGGTCTGTTGCTGTGATAGACCTGGCAGTATGGTTTGTTGTCCTTTAGGATTGATTTTTGAGAGAAATGTGGCAGAGTTTGGCCGTGAAAGCTAAAGAAACCCTAGAATGTTTGTAAACAACGCTGAATCAGCATCTGGGTGGAACTCTGGAAAACAGGAATGGTGAGAGAAACGTGGAGGGTGGATTTCCACTCATGAGACTTCACAAATTGAGAAATCTTGAGGAACTGGCCATTGGTGTAGTATTCTGAAGCTGCATTCTGCCCATGTCAGGAGTACTGGCCTGAGACTGAAGGCAGGAGTAAAGAGCTACTTTGTTGCAGGAAATGTCAACAGAATAGCATTTGGGTTGTAGTATGCTTACAGCTCACTACTCTTATCCACGTCTGTGGAGATAAAGAGCAAAAGGCAAAGGAGAAAGATGATGAGGGAAGAAACACTAACAATTTTGAAGAGGAAGACAAAGGCAGGTGAGAAAGCAGTCAGGATGTTAAAGAGGTTAGCATCACTATATAAAAGCTCTCTGCACTGGTACGATAGAAAAGATGGAGAGAAACTGACATGCTCAAATTCATTACAGCAACAACAGAATGGGAGTAGATGACATTTTGAACTGACAACAGTCTGGCACCACTATTCACAGGCCTCCAAAACCTGTGTGTGTGTGTGTGTGTGTGTGTGTGTGTGTGTGTGTGTGTGTGTGTAGGGGGGAGGGCTCATGGAGGTTTGCACCAAGGTTCTAGAAAGCTGTTGAGGCCAGTCAACATTTAACAGGTTCCCTGCAGAGGTCCTGAAAAGCCATTGCATGAAACTGAGGAAATAAAGCTAAAATTGCAAAATGTTGTAACTGCCAACACCATGGGGCATCTACCAAGGAAAGCTGCAGACACTGTGGAGTCACCCTGAGAGAGAGATCACCTAGGCAGTAGGCAGCATAGCTGGCAGGGTTGGCTGCCCAAAGCCACTGCAGTCAGATGTTGCCTTACAAGCTTCAAATGCAAGATATGGAGCTGTGGGGCTTGGGGTTTTCCCTGAAGGGTTTTGTCAGATTTTTTTCCTTGCTGTTCTCCAACTCTTTCACTTTGGAATGTGACTATTTACTCCATGCTCCGTGCTTAAATATTGAGGTATTTAACTTGATTTTTATTTTAGGGGGCTCACATGTAAGATACTGCCTTGAATCTTGGGAAGACTCGGGACTTCTGAAGCGTTGAAACTATTAAGACTTCAGGGTCTTTGCAACTGGATTGAATGGACTTTGTATTACGAGATGGCCATGGGTTTACAGTTCCAGGAGTAGACTGTGATGGCTTAAATGGGATGTTGGGGGTGTCAGGGTTTACAGTTCCAGGAGTAGACTGTGATGGCTTAAAGGGGATGTTGGGGGTGTCAGG
>JADRCH010000167.1:4741356-4786103 GCA_019843965.1 Rhynchomys soricoides
CCAGGAGTAGACTGTGATGGCTTAAAGGGGATGTTGGGGGTGTCAGGTTGACCTTGTGATGATCAATCTTGATTGCCTACTTGATAGGATTTAGAATCACCTAGCAACATTTCTGAAGTGGTTGACTGAGCTGGGAGCCATCCTCTTTTGTGGGCTGCACTGTTCTGTAGACTTCAATCTCAGATGGATTAAAAAGGAGAGCATGAAGAACCAGCATGCATCACACTCTGCTTCCTGACTTCGGATGAGCTGTGACCATTCCTGTTGTCTTGCCTTCCCCTCAGTGATGGACTGGACCTTCAACTATGGGTCAAAATAAACCCATTTTCTCTTAAGTTGCTCTTGCAAGTATCACAGCAATATGAAAAATAATTAATATAGTGGTATTCTTAAGAATCTATGGGGTTGGCAAGATGGCTCAGTGGTAAAGGAGCTTGTTGCTAGGCCAATGACCTGGGTCCCATATGGCAGAAAGAGAGAACTGATTCCACAGGTTGTCTTCTAGTCTCCATACATACACACACATGAACACTAATGAGTACATACATCACACAGATGCAGATACACACACACACACACACACACACACGAAATAAAAAGTAAATGTGATACTAAAATTTTTAAAGAGCCCCTAGAATCACAAAGCATCAGACTGATGGCTCAAACTGTGGCTCTGCCTATAACTGTGTGAGCTCTGTGGACGATTTCCTCTCAGTCTTCATTTCCACACAGTGGAAGGCCATCTAAAGTGTGCTTGAAAACACAAGCCACGGAGTAAATGCTCAGTAAACATGAGCTAAGTGTGATAACCCTGGCTCAGCAACAAGCATGGAAGCTGGTCAAGCGGCACTGCCAATGGTCCCATCTACACTGTGAAGATGAACAAAGGTCTGTGGGAGCTGCCTCCGCAGAGCCTTTCTTTCCCATCATGTGAGAGCAAGGGAAGCCGTGAGGACTGCTGTAGAGATAAAGGAGATCCCTGCTCTTACACAGGAGTCACATCATCTTGTGGGAGTTAATAAACTACCTTTGCACGTTAGTTTTCTCACCTGCAAGATGGAGCAATAACTCATTACGTCGTTATGAAGAATAAACAAGCTCCTTCAGAGCCCGTGGGTAAGCTGTGTGTGAGTCAAGGTCAACGACTGTTGACAGCTTCCTGTTTTCAGCATACAGACCAGTAGCTCTCTTCCGCTTCTTACTCATTGCAAAGGTCACTACTAGTCCAACAGCAAAAAACCTAGGAGCCACATTTCCTTTCAGTAACATGAATGCTCCACAATTCATTCCAGGGATGACAGGCTCCTAACACAAGATTCTGAAGGCCCAAACCCAACCTGTATTGCCAAGATTATAAGACACTTACTGTCTCTTATGATCCAGACTGATGTGTTTATAAAAAGACAAAGAGATATATATGTATGTTCAATGGGAGTATGGGGGTAGGTGTGGGGGACCAGCCAAACCACCGTATAGTATAGAGTTTATTCAGGGCATGGGGAGGGGAGTTAAGAGGTAGAGGCAGAGAAAGGCAGAGAGAGGGAGAGAGTAGAGAAATAGAGGCCGGCCATAAACACATGGAGAGTGGGGGGAAGGGAATGGGGAGAGGTAAGAGGAGATGCAGGGGAGAGGTAAGAGATAGGAGATGCAAGAGAGAGAAGCAAGAGAGAGAGAGAGAGAGGAGGGGGTGAGCAGCCCCTTTTATAGTGGGCCAGGCCCACCTGGCTGTTGCCAGGCAACTGTGGGGCGGAGCATACCTGACTGTTGCCAGGTAATTGCGGGGCGGAGTTTAGACAGAATGCTAACGCTTTGCCTTGGTTTTCTGCGCAGAACTTTCCCGTTCTTGTCACTCCTTGCCTTATTCGCTATGATCTCCGTTTTCCCAGGAAATTAACCACGGTTAATAATCTCTCGAGAGTGGTTCAAATTCCTATCACAAAACAGCGGCAAGCATGCAAGTGTTCTTTTTATGTCTTACATAGACCATGGGGACTGGGACTGAGCTGGCAAAGGTAAGATGCTAAATAATTAGAGAATATTGAAAAGCACATATTAAAAAGTATCTGCTAAAGCAGAACACTGGCTGTTGACACTTTGTCAGCCCCAGCCCTAACCCCATTTCAAACTACAAGGCCTTTCCCTGAACCCTGCTCAGAACCCACAGGTTCTTTCTGCTCACCAATGCTTCCTCAAAAACATGCACACAGCCTGCCTGAGGGCCCCAAATGCAAACTGTAGTGGTTTGATCGCTCTCACAAGGCCAGGACCACAAGGGCAGGAAACCCCAGGATGCTAGGGACCTAGAAGGGTGGGCGGGTGTTCAAAGGTGAAGTCGAAGATCAATGTGACAACCAATACCACTTTCTTCTAACTCTGAGATAACCGTTTCTCCTAACTCTGTCCATGGGGTCAGGAATCAAAGTGGCCAAGAAGCAAAAAAGGTGTCACATGCTTTTTGGAACAGCAACGAAGGGCAAATCACAAGAAGGAGCTTTAGTTAACTTTGTGACAATGTCTTACATATACCCAGAAACATGGAGGAACAGATCTACCAGGGAAAAAGAAGATTCAAGGCATGGTAGATGTGAACAGGGACCATGTGAAAGAGAAATGGATCCAAAAGAACTCACCTCATCGTTCTATTAACTGAATACTACCTTAACAGCCAAGTTAAGAATTGCAGGAAAGTGTTGATAATCTGAAATTATCTGGGTAAATGCTTTATTTGTTTGGTTTTGTGTTAGGGATTGAACCCAGAGCCTTGTACATCCTAACTACATGCTCTACCATTGAGCGACACCCCTAGCTCCAAGAACATACATTTTAAAATAGTAAGCAGGAAGGAAGAATAATATCCATGTTTTAAGAAAATCCAAAATCCTTCAAGACTGTTTGAATATTTCTTTTAAAAGAGTAGCTTTTTTAATTGCTAAAAATATGAAGTGAGGATTTAAAAGGCACTTGGTACTTAGCTCAAGGACATAAAGAATGCTTTCAGAAAACCATGGTGCTAACAGACACGAATCACCACACTCATCCCCAGGGCCCTGATTGTGTGCTGTAGTTTCTAGCAATGGCCATGTTAAGAAAAAGTACTGAATTTTGAGTTCAGTGTTAGTCCCTTCTTCCAAGAGAAACCTATCCTGGTACATCAGCCTTCATCAATCCAAAAGGACAGGGGAAAGGAAGCGATGAAGAGAGGGGTGGGCTTTCCTTGCTAGGAACCCGCGAAAGGGCAGCAACTGTTTTTAACATCCACTCTCTACAGACCATCCAATTTAGCGAGAACAGCTCAGTGAGGCGCTCAGCCTTAGCCTCTGCCTTCCCAGTATGAAAACAGGAAGCAGCCAGGCAGTGGTGGCGCATGCCTTTAATCCCAGCACTTGGGAGGCAGAGGCAGGCGGACCTCTGAGGCCAGCCTGGTCTACAGAGTGAGTTCCAGGACAGCCAGGGCTACACAGAGAAACCCTGTCTCGAAAATTTAAAAACAAAAAACAAAAAAAAACCCAACAACAACAACAAAAAAACCAGGAAGCTCCTGCCTCAAGCCCTCAGGTGCTGCGTTAGGATGAGGGGGTGGAGGGGTACCAATGCGGGAGGGGTGTTCAAATCCCAGACTGGCTTCTAACCTCACTTCTATTGGGGTCAACCTAATTTCACACGTGGCCTATATACCCTGGTGCTCAAGTTAATTTGTAAGTCTGGCCTACATTTTCCTTTAAAGAGCAACTATTTGAAGGCACTTCGTCATCAGGGCACAAACAGTCTTTTCCAAGCCAGGCCTGTTTCTGCTAATTAAGGAACCCTGAATGCAGGAAGAAGCCAGGAGGGCAGTCTCTCGTTCACTCTGTGGTTTCATTTGTACAAGGACCATGGAGGTTTAAGGAAGAAAAAAGATTAAAAAGAAAAAAAAGGGGGTGGGGGCGGCATCATTGTTGGGCTTGTTGAGAAACATCTGAACATGGAGTCTGACCCAGAAACAAGGTTTCTACAACTGACATGTGTTCACTCATCTAAAACAAGTCTCTGCCTCTCCCCTCTCCCAGTGTCCCCGGAGCCACAAAAATCTCAACTCAGATATTCCAGAACACCTCCTCCCCTTGGCAGAGTAGGACCAGAGCTGTCTAATTTTGGGTCTAACAGTTGGCATGCAATTAAAACTATATTTATATGGTCCTTGGAGGAGAATAATTTATTTATGGGTAAATTAAGATCATTGCAATATAAACATGCTCCCACAGATCAGGAATTAGCTCTGCTCCCCAGAGACCGTGAGGACTATGCTGTCTTTTACAACGTGGAATTTATTGTGTAAAACAAGGAAAACACCAGGCACCTCTACTGTCTGAAGACGGATCCGGAGTCCACTTTCCAACACTCATCCCAAATGTTACAGCGTTGTAATTTTAGTATTCAAAATGATTCAGGCAGGGTTTTTTTTTTTTCTTTTCTTTTCTTTTCCTGAAAAGCCATGAAATTATATCGATGCTAAAGTTCAGACGGAGAGTATTTTTACTTCTGTTTTGTTTTGTTTCTGCCAGAGATATAGACTGGAGTAGAAGACAAGTCTACATGATGGCTTATTTTGTGTCTTGGGTTTTTCTAAAATAGAGGAAAGCAAGCCTTATGTTTAAATGAAACAAAAATAAACAAGATTCTTCACGTAAGGCCCTGTTACCCTGCGGGCTGCGCCACACTCCTCTGTGCTGATTCAGCAGGACCTCTAATTTCTTTGTTTCCCTGCCTAATCAGAGTATCTCTCCATCCCCAACACAGCGACTCTCTACAACGCAAATGCAATGCACACAGCATGGGCTGCTCCCAACTATTAAAAAACGCCATCTCCTGTAACCTTGGTGCACATCATGTCACTCAGCTTCTTTATGTCATGGTGTTTTAGAAATTCTACAGCCTACAACTAAAATGTAGTCTTGTAGCTTTTTCTATTCTTCATTTTTCTTATTCTCAAGTCGAATACTTTGGAGTAACCTGTGAGTAATTCTGTGTCTCCTTTTACTGCCCCACATAGTATCGTCAGTGGGTCCAGGCATAGGTATTTAAGCATAATTTCTAAAGCATGTACTGCCACCATCAAACCCATTCAGCAGAGAAGCAATGGATAGCTGATAATGACCCCTTAGCGTCCATCCTGAACGTGCATCCAGGCACACTGAGCCCAGGCGTCTCATCACTGCAGCACTCCTGAGAGTTTCGTACTGTATAAGATACACATGTTCATTTAGCTGTGTGTTGCTGAGGAAATATCTAAGTCATGGCTTTATTCCCCATCATCGAGAAGAGAATATAATAGGAATTCACTCAATGTGTGACTAATGACTTCTGGGAATGTAAAAAAAAAACAACTAGATCTCTTAAAAATGTTAGATTCTTCTGGAAGGAAGGACTCCTAGAGGCAGTAGATGGTAGATAGCCTGGGCTTGGGGGGGCCACATAATGCCTACCAGAACTACTGAGGTCTCTGCTATAGTAAGAAAGCCATCATAGACAACAGGTGCACGAGTGACAATGGCTATGAAGCCACAGAAATGGCCACAGGAGCTTGTCTGTTGGCTACTCCCAGGTTAATGGTTTTCAGGAAATTCTATCAGCAAGAGTGGTCAAAGGGAAATAAAATAATTTACTGAGGTTCTTTTTTGTTGTTAATAATTTTCAAGACCACCCTCTCCCCACTTTCTCTGAATGTGTGTTCCTGTATTTTTTTTCTTTATTGTTTTGAAACAGACACTCACTATGTAGCCCTGGGTGACCTAGAATTCCACATAGACTAGGCTAGCCTCCAACACACACAAATCTGCCTGCTTCTGCTGGTCTGTGCTACCTCACTTGCTTGATAATACTTCCTTAGTGTAGGAGTGGAGGCCCTGAGTGTGTTAAGACTTGAGTGTGTGTGTGTGTGTGTGTGTGTGTGTGTATGTGTGTTGCTGATATGAACCACCCATATCAAGGACGATAACCTTAGATCCATGGGAAGATGACAAAGCCTCTTCACCTTCCATGAGGCTCAGAAGGATGGCAAAACCTTCTTTTGGTCTAGTAAAGATATTGACAGTGTGTGTAGAAAATGTCTACCATGGCAATCTCCCCTAGGATATTTACAGCATGAAGACAGCCACTTCACAAAAACTGTTCTTACTGAGATAATCTGAGCCTGCCTTCTTGACTCAGCTATATAACATTATGCTGGCTAGTTTTATGTCAACTTGACATAGCTAAAGTCATCTAAGAGGATGGAATCTAAATTAAGAAACTGCCTCCATAAGATCAGGCTCTATGCAAGCCTTTAGGGCATTTTCTTAATTAGTGATGGTGCTGATGGGCCCAGCCCATTGTGGATTGTGCCACCCTGGGCTAGTGGTTCTGGGTTCTATAAGAAAGCAAGCACAGCAAGCCATGGGGAGCAAGCTCATAAGCAGCACCCCTCGGTGGCCTCTGCATCAGCTCCTGTCTCCAGGTTCTGGCTTTTATCACTTCTGATGATGAATTATTTCATGGAATTGTGAGTGAAATAAACCCTTTCCTCCCCAAGTTGTATTTTTTTGTTTTGTTTTGTTTTGTGTTTTGTTTTTTGTTTTGTTTTTGTTTGTTTGTTTTTTTGAGACAGGGTTTCTCTATTTAACAGCCCTGGCTGTCCTGGAACCTGCATTGTAAATCAGGCTGCCCTGAAACATACAGAGGATCTACCTGCCTCTGCCTCTGCCTCCCAAGTGCTGGAATTAAAGGTGAGTGACACCATGCTCAGCCCAAGTAGCTTTTGGTTTGTTTTATCACAGCAATAGAAACTCTAAGAAAACCATAAACCTTGGCTCCTTGTTTATCTGTACGTAATAACCTCACCTCCCAGTTCAACTGTGTATAATAAACATACTGAGCTTCCAGGGTGCTGAGATGTCTCCATTAGAGAGACCAGACAAGGCGATTCCAGCTTTTTTGTGTGTCTGTATTCATTTCTTCCACACCCCACCAAGTCAGGTCTGTCCCTGGAACAGTTCTGGAGGCAGCACTTTGGCTAAGCTGTAGTCCTGTTAAACTGACTTTGTGTTATGATCCTTTTTTGGAGAAGCAAAATTCAAAGAGCTGAGAACAAGCATGCCTTTAGCCCATAGGGTATCGCAGACAGTTACATGTGCGGTCAAAGGGAGCCCTTTCTGTCTAGGGGAAGAATGAAAAGATTCTCCGCCTTGCCTTCTGGGCAAAATTCTGATGCTCCCCACCCACTACCTCCCACTGACGCTGCTTCTCTGAACTCAAGACCTTTCCTCCTCCAGAGCCCCTGCTTCGCAGCTGAGACCTGGTGCAGAGCCCGCACTCATGCAGAGGAGTGGGAGAGCCAGTGCTTAGCTCTCCAGCCAGCCTAGGGCTCGGGAGCCTTTGTTCAGAAACACAGGTGCACAGCAACTTCCTGGAAGAGCTGAGGCACCTTGACCTTCAGCCCTAGGGCAAGGGAACTTCAGCTTCAGGCTTTGCAGCTTAACTACCGTTTCCTTTGGAAGAAAAGCCGCGTCTGAAACTAAGGGCATTTGCTGCCTATTAATGAAAACTGAGAAGTAAGAAACTGATAACTATGCTGCCGTTCAGAAAACCTTCCTGATCAAGGCACATGGTAAGAAAAGACAGGCAAAAAGCCCATCATTCAAACGGAGAGTCATTATCCTCCCTCTTTGAGACAGCTCCTTAAACCCCAAAGTTCAACAGAGTGTGCTCAAGGTTACTTTGAAGAGATGAGGGCTACACACATACCTTGAAAATCCGAGGGATGTCAATGTAGCCACATGCCCCAGGTCCCAAAGACTCTCTTTAAATAAACCAAATCTACTTACCTGTTGAGGGTCATTTCTGTGAGATAAAAGCTGTAAACACAACTGTATCAGCATTCTGCCTTATACTGAGAGTCATAGGCTGTGAAGTTTTCACCATCAGAGCGTGAGGAAACAACAGAATTTCAACAATGGCCATGTCTATATAATAGGGCTGAGATGCTCTTTCTTTTCATATACACACTCACATACGCGCGCGTGCGTGCGTGTGTGTGTGTGTGTGTGTGTGTGTGTGTGTGTGCGCGCGCGTGTGTGTGTGTGTACTATGTCTGTGACAATACCTTTTAAAAAGGGAACAACTTACTTCTAAACAATTTGCCCTATATGGATATAATTCGTTTGTTATTTATCATCCCTTTACTGTATATTTATAGTTTATTAAGTGCAGGGTAGTTTTTAAAACATGAGTCTATTTGGTATATTATTTTTTCTCATGAAGCTGACCACTGAGTAGACAATACTTAATAACAAGTTATGGCACAAATACGCCCAAAAGCCCAAGGATTCTGGGAAATACTAAGAAAAGAGTTTATCCTCCAAAGAAAGAAATGTGGCCACCATGTACATAGGAAGTTTGATTTTCTGTGGGAACTGGTGAACGTCGAAGGGAGTTCACTGCTTTACAGAGAAAGAAAACACACATGCACATGGTAACAATGTTTGCTGGAAATCTTAGTTTAGCTACGCCCCCAATTTCTTAATAAAATCCAAATGACCAAAAATATGATCTGTGTATGTTTATGTAACAAGTTCTCTCCTTGACTAAAAATACACTTAAAAGTCATGGCCATTGCCTTTTATAAGAAAACAAATCAGAACAAAAGATGCTATGTTCAAGTGTTTGCAACATCTAATGTCTTAGTCCACTGTCGATACTAACAAAATACCATAGGCCGGATGGCCTGAACAACCAAAATATATTTCTCGTGCTTTCTGCAGGCTGGAGGTCTAGGCACAGATGGAGTGGTAAGTCCCAGGGTCCATGGGCTAGTTCACAGACTACTGTCCTCTTGCTGTGTCTCCACAGGTGGCCAGGGGAGTTCTCTGAGGTCTGTTTCACAAGGGAACTAATGCTGTTCACCATGGGCCACCCTCATTACTTATGAACCACCCCACCTCCCATTACCACCCCAGTAGGACCAGGTTTCAAATTACGAATGTTAGGAATTTGGCACATAAATGGCTCAGTCTACAGTAGCAGGATAAGACAAGAGATCCCATGATGACTAGAGGTGTTCTGTGCGGTAGAACCAGCCCCTCTGCAACTACTTTGGTGAAGTGTTTGACTTATAAAATAAAAAGTAAGGCTCTAAAGAGGTTGGAATAAGCCTACACTAAACATTTTATTGAATTAACATCTTTATTCTTTCCTAGGACTCGTGGTCAATTTCCAATCAAGGATTTATTTTATTTATTTATTTAAAGACGAGGTATCCTTGTGTAGTTCTGACTGGCCTGGAACTTAATATGTAAACCAGACTAGCCTCAAAATCAGAGATCTACCTGCCTGTATCTCCCAAGTGCTGGGATTAAGACCACCCTCAGCCACCAGTTAGATTCTTTAAGGCCTCCTCTGCAACGCTCTGAGACCTCCTTCTCTGCCAACATTAAAGGCACTGTCTGGGGGGACCTCCAAGATGTGAGTTTTATTCAGAAACTCGTTGTTAATCACTCTTGTTCATCACTGTCTTGTTGCAGCTTAGTCACGTTCATAAAAATGTTAGCAATAAGACAAAGTTGGGTTTAGTAGCTAGAGAGTAAAAAGGGGGTGTGTCACCAAAGGAAGGAATTAGAATCAATGTGTGTGGTCATTCCAAATTCAGTGTCCCAGGGCAGACTGAAGCTGGTATTTGCTATTTGGAATTGGGCCACAGCCCTCTCTCCTCCTATCTATTTATGTCTCCTGACCTAGATAGAGGGGAGGACAGGAATGCATCAGAAGTTAGGCTCAGACACAAACAGCTTGGCAATCTTCAGGGCTCTGACAGAGGCTAGGTAATGAGCTCATAGGGCCTCTAGGACCATTTGGAATCAACCAGGCACATCATGTAGCAGGGCTTCATTGTCTAAGTGGTTTCTGAGGAACTTTTAAATCCATCCTGACTCAGCTGCCAAGGGGCATATCTGCACCCTTTAGGCATAGGGTTGATAAAGCTGCCCCCAAACTGTGCAGTGCTCCATAATCCATATTAATGAAACTACTTTTATTTTTTACTCCTTTATGTTTATTACTTGATATGTGTGGTTCCAGAGCCTTGAACATGCTAGGCAAGCCCTTTACCCCTGAGCTAGATCATCAACAGGACTCACTTTCATACATCAGAAAGGATGATGAGAGATGAGCTCTCTCTTTGTTCTGTCTTTGCCTTTCTCAGGAGAAAGAAAGCCACACATAACTTTTTTTTTTAACTTGGCCTTGAATTTACCATGTAGAGGAGGGTTACCTTGAACTCCTAATCCTCCTATCTCTACTTCCTGAGTGCTAGAATATTATAAAATTTTTAGTTATATAAAACAGAAAGTTCCCTAGAACTGGCAGTATCTAAGCAGAGAATGAAGACGCACACAAGACTGTGACCCAGCCAACCTTCGAGGTCCCTCCCAGGGTTCTAGGCTTTCTAGTCACAATGCTTCTACTTTGCCAGCTTTGTTCAGTCCACAAGACTCGTGTTAAGGTCACTGCAAACGTTGTGAGAGGTCTCTTTAAAGTGTTCAGGCTGTTTAGGGGTGCCTGTTTGTTGAAAGAATAAATGAAAGGAGCCAATAGCACCTAACCATGTGACCTCTATCCTCAACACAAGAGGTTTCTCTTCTGGTTCAGAGCCGCCCTCCAGACTCTGTGTTAGGTCACCCTGCCTCTCTCTGCTTATACGTTCTCTACTCTCCCACTCTTCTTCCTACTGTTTCTAGAAACCCAAGCCAAGCCTCAAGCCTTCGTCCTTACTGTATATATCCTCTGCAGGAATCATTGTCTTCAAATCTCTCACACAGCATTGACGTCTCAGTTTCTTTACTTTTTTTTTTTTTTTAAGTTTAAATCATTTTAAAGAGATTTAATTAAAGCAAACTTCCCACAGGACCACACTCTTCCCCCCCTCCAGCTCCTCCCAGATTCTTCTCACCTCCCTACCCACCCAGCTTCATGTCCTTTCTCTCTCAAAGGGAAAACAAAAACCATAAAAATGAAAACAACAAAACAATAAGCCAAAACAAACAAAAAGTGCACAAACAAGGCAGTCTGCTTTGTGTTGGTCAAGGGACTCTGGGCACGGCCCCCTGGTGTGTGGCTCCATTGGAGAACCTGGCTTTCCCTTTCCTCACATTTACGGAATGCCAATAGCTCCTCACTAGGTCCGCCTCCCTTCCTCCGTGCTGGCATTCTGTCTGCTTTGAGCTTGTGCAGGTCTTGTGTGTGCTGTCACAGTCCCTGAGTTCATATGTGTATCAGCCTTCTTTTGTTGTGAAGACTGTTTCCCAGGGGTCATCTACCCACCAACTCCTGCTCTTAGAATCTTTCTGCCTCCTCTTTGGCTTAGATCCCAGAGCCCTGAAGGGAGGGGTTTGATAGTCATCCCATTTAGGGTTGAGTACTCCAATATGCTCTGCACATTGTCCTGTTGTGAATCTCTGTGTTAATTACCATCGACTATAAGAAGCTGCTTCTCTGATGAGGATTGAGTTATGTTCATCTGTGGGTCTAGTAGTACGTCATCAGGGGTCATTTTATTGCTATGTCCTTTAGCTGAATAATAATAGTAACAGATTTTCCTCTAGGATCTATCTAGTCTCAGGTTCTTCGACACTTCAGCAATGTCAGGTATGGGTTCTATCTCATAGAGTTGGCCAAGTCTTAGTTTCAGTGTCACCTCCTCTGAGTGTCTCCTAACTGTGATGTCTATTCCTTTTATTCCTTCCCTCATGTCTTCTAATGTCGCTTTGATTTCTTCATGATGCTTATGGCTGCCTCCCAGTGGAATTCTACCACTAATTTTCTGGGTCTGGACCTTGGGGTTGCCTACAGAGATAAAGCCTTCAGTCAGTGTCAAAGGAAGATGCTGCCTCATTCCTGGTGATCCCAGAGAGCTCAGGTCAAAGAGACACAGGTATCCTAGTACCTGTAGGGTCTAGTCCTGAAGCAGCCATACGTACTGCATGAGGGCACAGTGGACAGGGAACATACCTGTTTTGGAAGCTCCAGACCAAGGGGAAATGTGGGCTAGATCACTGTCCTCTGTAACCAGATAGTCTTTCAAAATAAGGAGTGCAGAGGGGGCTGACAGTGGAAGTCCTTGGTAAAGAGACTGGTCAGGGTACTATGGACCCCTCTATCTTTTTTATTTTATTTATTTATTTTTTAAGTCTGAGAAAAGTGGCTGAGGTGCAAGGGGTTGACTAGCTTACTTCTCAAAGGCTGTCTTCCAATCATGGCACAAAGCTGTCTCAGCAATCACATCCAACTCCTTACTTTTTATATAGAATCCGTCTCACACCTTACTAGTATCTTGTTTATGGTGTGTTAAGTCCACACTGACTCCCCAACACCCCTTCTGCATGAGCTAGGCTGCATAAGTAAATTATCTTCCTTCTCCCCCTGTCTTTCATGTTGTTTACAAATTAAGTAGTTCTTCGCTTTAGTGGCATTATTTTTGGTCTACTTCTTGTGACTATCGTCTTTAAATCATATGTAGATCCTTCATCTCAATCAAGACAGCATCATAGAAGTAGCAGGCTTGCCTTGCAGAATGACACATCTTAAAAATAGATAAAAGAGGAGCTGCTCTCCTTCTCCCATCTTCCAGAATAAACACTCCTCGTTCCCATGTTGGATGCTAGGACAAGCCTAATCCACGCCCTGCCGAGCAAGCTCGTCTACATGTCCTAGTCCTCTCAATGTGCCTTGTAAGTCTGAGCTAGGATATTGTAAATTCTCTTAGTAGATTCTTACAGAACAGAATGACAACGAATCATGAGCAAATGTAAAGCCAGAAAGGACAGTGCAGGCTGAATGTGAGCCTGTAAGAAACGGGATAAGGCACAGAGTGTGTCTTTAAAATGGTATATAAAGGCAGCTTGGAGCCTGAGAACATTATTGCTTCAAACGAGCAACAACCACTCTGTGAGAGTCATGAGAACTGATGTACAACCTATTTCCAAATACACAGATGCTTGACACAATCACCCTGAAGTCATCGCTAGAATTAGGTATCTTATATATTGATTTCCTAACACTGATAGTACAAAGTTATGTGATGAACACAAAATTAATTATGTTCACATAGTAGCTCAGCTTAGGGATGGGGACACACTGCTGACTGTAGGACACTCACCCTGGTGAGTTCCATCCCCTTTCCTTTACAGCAGTTTCTCGGTGCACATGCCACATAGTCAGTTTACAGTCTTGCTCTTCACCATCAGCCCCTACTTTATGGTTTACTTTAACACTCGGTCTCTGTACAGTGGATAGCTATCAGTCTGATGTTGCTACCATCTTCCCCAGGGCCAGGCAGTGGTGGCGCACGCCTTTAATACCAGCACTTGGGAGGCAGAGGCAAGCAGATTTCTGAGTTCGAGGCCAGCCTGGTCTACAGAGTGAGTTCCAGGACAGCCAGGGCTACACAAAGAAACCCTGTCTCAAAACAAACAAACAAACAAACAAACAAACAAAACCACTTCCCCAGGAGCACTGCTGTCATGTCATGAAGAAACATATTCCACTCATGGGTGTCTCAGTGTTTCTCTCAGGACAGACTCTCTACAGGCCCACCTTATATTGCAAGGTTGACTTCTGTGTTCCATGTGAACCAACAACCACTTATTTAAGATTTTGTTTTTTTAAAACAAATCTTTCATCTTATGATTTGCAATTTTGCTTTTTAAAAGGCAAAATTAAAATAATTTAAATGAAACATGTTTAAGTCTTCAACTTGTAGTATCCTCAGTTTTGTTCTCTTCTTTTTCTTCTTCTTCTTCTTCTTTTTTTTTTCTTTATCTTTTTTTGTTTTTCCAAGACAGGGTTTCTCTATGTAGCCCTGGCTGTCCTGGAACTAACTCTGTAGACCAGGCTGGCCTCGAACTCAGAAATCCACCTGCCTCTGCCTCCCAAGTACTGGTATTAAAGGCATGTGCCACCACTGCCCGGCTCCTTATACACTGCTGGTTACTGCTGCTGCATTCCAGAGAGGTACATTTTTACTTTACACTATTCTGAAAATGACAACCGGGGGCTAGAGAGATGGCTCAGTGGTCAGGATCACTTGCCGCACTCAGGTTTGGTTCCAGCGCCTACATGGCAGCTCATGACAGTCTGGACTCCAGCTCTAAAGAATCCATCTTTTGGCCTCCTCTGGCAAGTGGTGCACAGACACACATTCAGCTAAATACCAATGCACATAAATAAAAATAAGTCTTAAAGAAGAAGAGAGACATCTGTCTAGCATCTGTGGTTCCGTCTCTTCTCCTCCCTTTTTGCACTCAATCCTTGAGGAGCTCCTGCTAGCACCAGCCTATGCCCTTGTACTTCCCTTCGGTCTTGCCAGCATTCCTAGTCTCGGTCTCCTACATCTTCTGTATGGGACACTGTAAGCCTTCCCTGAGGTTTTCCAGCTTTCATTCACAACAACGCACCCTTCAGCCTGTAGTCGGACTTGTCTTCCAATAACACAGAGAATGCCACTTTCAGCTCAGGTCTCCTCATGGCCAACAATAAAATCCACACTCTTCCAAATGGCCAGCAAGAGCTTTTCCCCCTCTTGAGCTCTGTTCTTCCCATTCCAGAGCCAGCAGAGTGGAACCTACCTTAGGGCCCTTCTACTGCGTCTGCTGTCCACTCACAGCCTACACATGGCTGCACAGCTTGCTTCTTCCTACCTCCTTCAGGTCTGTTTAGGTGGCAGGTCACTAGAGAGCCACCAGTGACTCATCACCCTTGCCTACTCACTCTGTCTCCCTCTCCACAGCACAAGAAAACAGCCACAGAGCATCCAGCTAAGAGTGGCTTGTGTCTCTCTTCCATGGGAGAACAAGCTCCATCAGAACAAGGATTTGTCTTAATTGCTGTAGAATATTTCCTGCAATGCTGCCTATCACATAATGCTCTCAATTAATTCGTGTTAGAATGAATCCTACTACTTCTAAATACAGCGTTGATTCCCACAAGCTATTTATAAAGCCAGACATCATAACTTATTTTTTATGTTTAATGGTGTTTTGCCTGCATGTGTGAGCAGTAGTTACAGTAATGCCACGTGGTTGGTGGAAATCGAATCCTGGTTTTAACCTCTGAGCCATCTCTCCAGCCCAAACACAAGCTATCATAATGGAGAAAGCTGATGTGTTGAAAAAGTGAGCATGAAAGGCAGAAAGCAAGGGGGTAGAAAGAATAGCAGCGAAGTGGAAACTCTAGAGAGCCCAGCTCTTTGCAGGCAGCCCTCACCATGGTGCTAGACTGCAAGCTTTCAGTACCTTTCTAGATCTTTGGCAATACTGCCTATTCAACTGAAGATATAGTACCAATAAGTGTAAAAACAAACAAACAAACAAACAAAAACAAAACACAAAAAGTCAAGGAACTCTTGTTCTCTAGAAATAAGAAACCAGAAATAGAGGTACTCTAGGCCTGTGCCTGGATGTTTCAGAATCTGCCTCATCTCTCTGCAGCAGTCTGAGCTGGCTCCTCGTCTGGTATATGACAATGAAGGTAGATCCCTGGTAAATGAAGTGTTCCGACCTCTGCATTTGGGCCCAGGAAATACAGGCCCAAGTGATGAGGGTAGGTACTTCCAGCCTTGCAACTTTGGTTAAACTTTGGATCATCTCATTTGCTGAATCTGAAAGGGGATATCACACACCTACTTCACAGGTTACGGTGGACAATCCTCAAGATATGGCTCTTATAGGGCTTAGTCTATTACTTACACAGAAACACTCGCAGCTTGTGCTTTTCCTTCCAGCCCTCAAACTCCAGTTCTTTTCCTTGGAGCTCCCAAACAGTAACAAATGGTTTGCATGCTGTATGTGCTTCTAGAGCCAATGCACAGGCTCACAATCGGAAAGCTATGTCTAACCAACGAGACGCCCTGGCCACTAACTGCCTTGGCTTTTGAAAACACATTACCTCAGCTGCATTTCGTTGTCTGTGCTTTGATAAATGACAAGCTGCTTTCCTCAGAATGGATCAGGAATCCTGTTTCTTAGCAACACCCTTCCCACAAGCAATCGAAGACAGAACATAATTCCCTTTGGGCATTAAGAATCTGCTCATAATACTAAAAATGTGGCCAATTTCCCCTTAGATGCAGACTTTGAAATCAGTTCTCTACTTATAAAGAGAACATAATTAAGACCCTTCAAATGAAAGCCTTTGAAGATGTTAACTCATTTCTTATTCCAGGTTATGTTGTTTGGAGAGTCATTTTTAACAGATACTGCAGAATCTTGATGTCATCTCATGGTCTTGACTGTCATGATTCAAAAATTAAGAATGAAGCTTTTCTAATTCTGAGCGAGTTCCTCCTACCACCTCCCTAGTTCATCTTTCAAAGAAAGCATATCAATTGCTTGTTTCAAATAACAGCTGCATTCTTCAGCTTGATATCAAACTACAGAAAGAATTTTATGTTTTTCCAAGTATAAAATGAGCTCATTGTAAAAGTAAGGCCCATTTAAAAGTTAAGAGCCAAAAAACTCTAGCATCTAAAAATCTATTTCTCCACCAGCCACTACACTGCAGATATTGTGTGCAGGTGCTCTACTTAGCTATGTTATTTATACCTCATAAAACTCTTATGAAGACTCATCAACATGGAATACCGACTTCAAGATCATACACTAGGAGACAAGAAAGCAATGGCATCCTATTTGTTTTCTGATACTTTATCCATTCATGACCTAAAATTTTGGTGGTGCTTTCAGCTCATCACCTTCTTTGACGTAGTTTGTTCACTCTAATAAAAAAAGTAGTTAAAGTTACACACAGAAATTTGAGCTTCTAGAAAAGGCATCCTTTAGTAGCTCTCCAAGAGAACTTGAACATATCCGAAATTAACACTTAACCCTTTCATGCTCTATTGCATATTTCTGAAGACAGGTTGAAAGCATTCAATGAAGGAAAAATGAGCCTATAAACTGTGAGCTAATTTTGAACAGATAAGTTTCTTAAACCAACCAGGGCCAAACTATTTTTCAGTTATTTGATAATCAGAGGAATTGACCATACCTTCTCCATGACTGCAACTCCATCATGCCCTGCCCCTGTGGGTTACTAGG
Source organism: Rhynchomys soricoides (assembly GCA_019843965.1). NCBI lineage: Eukaryota > Metazoa > Chordata > Mammalia > Rodentia > Muridae > Rhynchomys > Rhynchomys soricoides. The sequence goes on from JADRCH010000167.1 coordinate 4,758,456, forward strand.
CAACTAGCAAGCAAAACAGAATTGGTCACAATTATTTAAACTGTGTTCCCACCTGATGGATCTAAATTTTCTAGACACCTGTCACTCAATGGCTTTCACTTTCTATGACTAAAAGTAGTCGTGCCATTATGAATTAATAACCCCAACAACATGAGCACCCCAGGAAATGCAGTCTGTAATGCTGTTGGCTTGACCCAATAGTACACTTTACTATCTGTGTGAAATAGTGGCTTCAGAAGGCGCTACTCCTATCTGTATACAGGATAAGTATATATGCACATGTACTTAGACTTGCTTATGCATTAAATGGAGTGTATTAGGGGACAAGGTATTAAACAGCTTATGATAGGACATACTTAAGGCATGCCTCCTCTTCTAGTTGCTTTGTAACATTAACTCACTAGTAAAGACATAAAATTACCTTAAATGTTTTTTACCTTCATAATCAAGTAGGAATAAAGATACAAAGTACACTTTGTACCTAAAAACAGGCATGAGTGAGTTTTTCTGGCAAATAAAAGGAAAAACAATATGCAAATTCTCCCCTCCCTCCTACCCAGGACCTTCCAGGAAGGCCTAGTTGAGGTGGATCTACGTCAGTGACCACAAAATGCAGACAGGTTCTGTGTTTGAAAAGGTTTCCAGTTCCAAATACTGGCCTCAGTTGCTCCAAACAGTTTTGTTTTCTGTTATGGCAGAGGACAGACAATAATCATATTTAGAGCTGAATACCATGGATGTACCAAAGGTCATGCATTCTCAGCACAATTATGATTTTACACTTTTATGTTCACAAAATAGAACTGAATTCTACCGAGAATTTCAGTATAAGAATGGCCTCCAGTCAGCTCTAACTTATGAGACAGTAAATGCCTTAATGACTTCAATATTAGTAACCTAGCAGAGTTTCAAATGAGAATCACAGATAGGCGGACATAGAAATACTCAATAAAGACACAAAAAAGTTTAATCATGTAACTGACATTGAAAGAAAAAGCCTTAAGCTAGAGAATTTGAAAAGAATTCAAAGCCGGATGCCTAAGTACACACACTGACAGCTTCACCCAACAGGGTAGGAGGAGATGCAAATGGCTGGCAGAAGTGTTGCTTTGTGTTACAAGAACCATCTTGAGTCCCTGTCTGACAGGAAGCTGGAGCTGAAACCCACAAATCATGTCAGGAAAGAGACTTGGTAAAGGCTACCAAGGAAACCTTAGCCTTCGAGTACAGCAGCAGCAACCAAAGATGCCTACCTATTACTCTGGGCTGTGACGAAACCCAAAATGCTCCTGTGACAAACTAAAATTATGGGCCTGCACTTTGGTAGAATCCAAAATTGCTCCCTTCTCTTGCTTGATACAGGATGCCCAAGATGGAAACTTTTTGAGTTATAGTTTAGTTGGTGGAGGGCTTCCCAGCAGGCCTATTATCTCAGCACTCAAGAGGTAAGTAGAGACAAGACCTGGGAAGCCATCCTTGGCTGTATACCAAGTTGTAAGCCAGACTTGGCTACTTGAGGCCCTATCTCAAGAACAAAACCAAACCAACTGTCTTAGGGTTTTACTGCCGTGAACAGACACCATGACCAAGGCAACTCTTATAAGGACTTTAATTGGGGCTGGCTTATAGGTTCAGAGGTTCAGTCCATTATCATCCAGGCAGGAACATGGCAGCATCCAGGCAGGCATAGTGCAGGAGAAGCTGAGAGTTCTACATCTTTATCTGAAGGCTGCTAGCAGAATATTGAATTCAGGCAGCTAGGCTGAGGGCCTTAAAGCCACACCCACAGTGACACACCTACTCCAACAAGGCCACACCTACTCCAACAGGGCCACACCTTCTAATAGTGCCACTCCCTGAGCCAAGCATATACAAACCATCACAGTAACCAATAAACCAAATACAAATTTTGACTTTGATTCTGAGAACCCCTAGGCCCTGATGGATCTGTATGTATACTCTCAAATCCCTATGAACACAGAACATTTTAAACATGGGAAATAATTAATCAAATACAATGAATGAAGTATATAACAAACACAAGAAAGGATCCATCATGTTCTTGTTCTCTATCAATGTGAATATGGAGTTAACAGAGAGATTAGTAAGCACCCCGAGGGCCTGGGCTGGGAAGGCAGAAAGGGTATGCAGTGGGGTGCTTAAAATGAGACTCTCAGAGGCTGTAAAAAAAGGAATTGGTAAATTGTGGAGGGGGCAGAATTGGTAGAAATAAAACCAAAAGCAACGAGATTTAGAAATGTAATATGTCAGGCAGCAGTCTAGATAGATAATAGAATTTGTGAAAGTACAAGACTAAAGAAAATCATGAGTCCAGTAAATCAACATGGAAGGTATGAGAAAAGCTAAGACTTGGAAGTCTGGCAATGTATGGGGTTTCAGACAGAGAGAATAAAGAGAATCACAGTGATATGTACTGCCATCTAAAACCAAAGAAAAATACCCAAAGGTGACAAGGAGAAAAAACCAAACCCAACCCTGATCATATCACAACACATCTGAAAAATGCACAAGACAGGGAAAGCTTAAAATGAAATGACAAAAATTACCACCCTCAAACAATGAGGCTAGAAGACAAGGACCCATGACTTGGGAGTGCTGCAGAAGAGCAGTTCCAAAGAAAGCAACAGTGCAACTCACATACCTTCCAGCCCCTTCCTCCAGAACATTAAGGGAAGTCATTTAGAAGGGTGAAAAACTCCACCAGGAAGACAGGACTCCAGTCACAGATGTTAGCTGTCAGCAAACTGCACACCAACAAACCAAAGCACTACCCTTCTCCATGTGAGGTTAAACAGAGCAGAAAAACAACTTAGGCTTAGAACCATCTGAGAAGCGAGGGTGGTGTGGTTAGGTCAAGCCATTCTATGGTCAGTATGAAGCTTTGCTAAGCCAGTGTGCTTGGTGCCAAGTCCCAAGGATCACCATAACAACTAACCTCCATCTCAATGGTTTAAAACAACAGAAATGTTGCCCAGAGTCATGAAGCCTTAAGTTCCAAACAAAGGGGGGGGGGGGAGAGGGAGAGGAGAGAGAGCAATTCTACTCATTATGTTTGGTACTCTGTGTTCAGTATGGTTTCTTTCTTGTCAGGCTTTTTATTTCCAACTGTCCCAAACTGTCTTGTGTATCAGAATCTGACCATTATCATTTTTATGTTGTGTTCTTGTTTATGACAAATACTCCTGTTTGGGTATTCCTACTTGGATTATAACATGGTGTTAGCTTTTAGAACTCTTGTGTACGTATGGTAGTAAACTTGTCCATTTCTCAACACCAGTGAAGCCCATATTTTGTTGGTCTTAGAATTTCAAACACTGAGTAAGTTTTAATTTTTTTCAAATGAAAACCTGAGATCTGAGACATTAACTTACTGAACCATGCACTTACAACAAACCCACTACTCACTCCATGTTCCCTAAGGCTCCTTAGCATTCTCAGAGCTTAAAACTGGAAACTATCTCAGTCATGGAGGTCAAAAATAGGAAAATTCAGTTGTAGCCACAGTTGGTCTCTCCCAGACGCTTTGAAGTAGCCACTCCCCTCTTCTAGTTTCTGGCAGCTGCCACCAGATCTCAGAGTTCCTTGGCTGGTAGCTGTCACCGCCTTCATGTGTTCTTCTCTCCTGTTTCTTCTTTGAGAACATTCTGCTGCACTTAGGACCACTATAGTCCAAATGATGCCATCTTAGGATCTTTACCGTAATTGTACTGCGAAGGGCCTTGATCCAAACATATTCATGCTCGGACATTCTGGGTGGACAAATCTTTGGGGTCCCAAACACGATTCAACCCAGTATTCGTATTAAAAATATAAAGGTAGCCAGATAAGAAACCTAAAAAATAGAATGTGTAAACTCTAAGCAAATGGAGGGAGGTGGGAAAACAGCCACAGAAAGCAATCTCCTTAAGGGTAAGGAAGAGGAAAGGAAAGCCAAGTAGAGGCAGGGAAGACAATGGTGGCAGTCATTATAAACAAATTACAATTGTCTGAAATGGTAAGATACAATTATTGAAGGAGTGTCACATTAAATACAAAACAAAAATAAAACACAGGGCTACTTTCAACAGCCCAAAGCTTTGGTCTCAATCTCTTTATACGTTCCCCAATACACTGGTTTAACAAAGCTGGAATGTACTCAACGTACTAACCTGACAAAGGCACCCAAGCCACGTTTGAGTAGGATGGCTTCGGGCTAACGTGTATACCTCCAAATGCATCTGTTCAGAAGAATGACCAATGCAAAGGCTGCAACTGAACAGTGGAGGAAAAGGAAAAACCAGATGAGTGCAGCACCCCTGCTCTCCCCTTCCTGGTCTACGGAATGTGAGCAAGCAGCCTCTCTATATACTGCCCACAGCAGACTCTACTCTCAGACCAAGAGCCAAAATACATCCTTCTTTCAAACTGCTTCTTGTTGTGTATTTGGTCACAGCAACAAGAGAAGTAACCGGATGTGTGACAATATGGAGAACAGACTATACAGAGATTACAGAATAAGTTTAAAATTGATTTCTACGAAAGGAAAAGCATTTTTCTTGAAACTAAAATTTCTTTCATAGGTTGTGACTAAAGAGCTGTTTTTTTCTGGGCCAATTTCAAGATAAAAAAAAAAAAGTTAAGCTTTGTTAAAAGATTAACAAAGCTTTAAAATCTTAAGATTTGTTTTTGATCTCTTTCTCCTCTTCATTTGTAAATTCTGTATCTTAATAATAAATTCTTTGAAATCCCTAACAGCAAAAAACAAACAGATCTGAGTAATTTCCAACCATCATAGTGAACACGGTTTAGGAATACACAGGATGTGCCAGTTTTAGTGAGTTCATTTTTTAAAAAGTTATTTGCAAACTTACACACATACTCAAAGGATAGTTGTACGATTTTGTGGTTTTGAAACAAGTTTCCTGTAGGTCAGGCTGGCCTTGAACTTGCTGTGTAATGGAGGATGACCCAGAACTCTGATCCTCCTGCCCTCATATCTTAATTGCTGGATTACAGTTATATACCATCAAGCCTGGCTTACATTTTTATCTAAGCCAAAATGCAAGGTGCAAAATGAAACACAAATCACAAATTTAAGCATAATAATGATGTCTGGAAAATGAAGAAAACTCTGCTAAAGCAGACTAGGTACGCACTATTCACAGAAGGTGGAGGACAGTCTGGGAAACATGAGACCCAGGAAAGGAAAAGAACTGTTTGTAGAGGACAGCAGGATTCCACTTCAACTGTCTTTAGTGTGCTCCCTCGTCTGTTAGGACAAGTATAGCTGGTAGTCAGAATCTTACACACTTACGTTACTCACTTTGGGTTCTATGGTGCCTATATAAAAAGTCATTAATGGAGCCAGCAAAATGGCTCAGTGAGTAAAGGTACTTGCAGCCAAGCTTGATCCTTGGGACCCAGCTGAAGGAATGAGAGAACCGACTCCTACCAGGGTATTCTGACCACCCCATGAACATAGAGGCATGTTCATAAGCACACACTCACACAACAAGCCAGCTACAACTTCCCTGTAAATAGTATGGGTTTAGCTTTCCTTTGGGAAGACAGTGAAGTGGAAATCAGAATGAAGCTGAAGGAGAAGGAGCTAGGAATTAGAGATACTAGTATAAAGTCAGGCTTATAAATACATAGGCAGAGTTGGACATTGTGACCTGCTTGCAATACTGGCACTGGAAAAGCTGAGCAGGAGAGATGAGAATTTCAGGTCAACCTAAATTACATTATCAGACCCTATTTAAATTATACTAATTTGTATTAAGTTGTATTAAATTGTACAAATTAAACTGAGTCAAAGCAAAGCAAACCTGAAACACACATCATTTCTGAGGTGCAGGCATGTTAGGACACACTCCTACCTTTCCTAGACTGCCTAGCTAAGGTCAAGAAGTGGTGATGTCCCACTGGCACCAAGCACATCAGCATACAGATTCTATACTGTACACAGGGCTCTCCTGTGAGAGGTACATGATACTCTGGAGTAATGACTGATTCCAGAGCTGACACAGACAAAATACAGTATAACCTTAAAGGACTTGGTAGCAGTAGCAAAAGTTTGAAAGAGTGACCACAAAAAGCCAATAAAAGCTGGTCCCTTGATCTGTTCATTAAAACATGGTGCCCTTCTGTCCTCTTCCTTGGACCCCTCAACAGCGTTGTATGAAAGACCAGAGTAGACCAGGCATAACAGGTGTATTTACGATGGTCATGAAAATGACTTCAGGAAGATACCAAATTCCTCAAAATTATAGGGTAAACAAAGACAAATGGAGAGAGACTGTAAGAGGAAAAACTTCATCCCATTAAAATGGTCTGAATACACTCTCAGAACTGATAGAAGTCCGGTCTGCTAGAGCAAATCACTGCCCATGACTTAAAATTCATCAGTTTCGGAGGTTATACAGCTTAATAAGACATTGGCATCCCAATATCTTTGTTGTAGATCACACCTGACATCTGAGTTATGTTACCTAGGTTACTTTGCAAAAAACTTAAAAAGGTCAGTTGTGCTACAGACACTAGATTTACTCAAACCTGAAATGTTGATGGATTACTAAAATGAGACAAAAAGCCCCATCAGCCCCATCTGTCTTTATATGGTGCCTGGCCTCTGCAGTTTTACCTGGGTCAGATCTACTTGGTTCTATGTTGATCACAAACTCAGGGTTAACTTGGCCAATTGGAGTTGGCATGCTTTTACCTAACCTTAGTATTTTCTCAGCAGCTCTAAGTACCTAAAGTCTCTTTAAGTCTTATCACAAGACCCGGCCAAACCACCACTAAGATGTTTATGCAAGATAATGATATAGCTGTGAGGGTAATACAGCAATTCCTAGGTTAAGTCAGTCACATTTAGCCTGCAAACTGAAGGGCCAGAACACTTATGGAGGAAGGAAACCACCCTTTCAGGTTGCCCATGGAGAATGAAAGTTCACCGTGTCTTAGTCCCCACCCCTTATTCCCAATGAAAGCCTGAACAAAAGGAGCCGCCCAACCAGCTCTCCATCAGCATTTGCCCCTTTCTGGAAAAAAGGCAAAGCCCTAGTGAAGTAGCCTGTCTGGTTCATAGTATATGGCTTGGTTTCATTATAAATGTCTCCACACTGAGATCCTGATATTATAGGGAAAGGGAGGGCTTGAACCCAGGATTAAATATGTATATTACCATTGAGAACTCCAACCTTGAGTAACTTAAGCTGGCTCATTTTAGCAAAATCTGGAACAACTCAAGCAACAAAATACCATTTTTGAGCTATAATAAGAACTAATAATTTACATGGAAATATGGTGAATAAAGAGGATTAAATCTGTACTAGAATTCTAAGTAACATATGCAAATGGCCCTTTCTAGAAAGTAAAAGTTAAATTCTCCCCTTGGGTACTATTTGGACTTAATGACTTGGTTCCAGAGAACAGAATGTGAAATGAAAAATATAGTAACTTTAAAATATAGAGAGATCTGGTAGATTTGTTAACTGAGTGATTGACGTTCAGATCATCAGTGATGACAGGTTGAAACCGTATAAACATTTAAAAAACAAGATGGGTAACACATGCTTCCCTACACAACTCTGGTCCTGGTGAAATACCAAGTAAGCCTGAATTAAGGAAAGTTATATAAAATATTTTAAACCACGATTTTAGAAAAAAAGGAAAGAGACTATTTGGTTAAACAAGCAAGATGAGTAAATGCAAGTGGTCTTAAAATGGACCCAGGTACAAGGACATTAGTGGAAAGGTGGTGAAATCTGAAGTGTCCATTAGTTTAGCTAATGGGAATGCACAGTGCACGGTACATCCTCTACTAAACACTAATCATCCCGGGTGTTAAGATCATAGACAAGTCACACGGTTTGTATTTTATAACTAAGCACCTACAATTTCTTTACAAAGTTCCATTCATAAACATTAACATTAGCTACCAGAAAGACAAACAGAAATTGTCTATGCTGGCAAAGAAGGTAGACTTATTAACCAGGCTCATTTCTGTAATCCCAGCACTGGAAAAAGAACACAGGTACACAATAAACTAATTAAAATATCTTGTATTAGTAGAACTTTCACCAAAGACTGTTAACAGAGAAATTTTATGATTCATAAATGTAACAGACTGAATGATCTTTCCATTTCCAGTTTTGGCATTATATCAAATCCTGTGTACCTCTCAGTTCCCACCCACAGATTACAAAATAATGCAGTGTATCTGACTGCACTAACAGAGCCACTTGTCATTAAGTCCTTCTTTAAAGGGACTAGATGTGAAGACAACTAAACTCACATAACAATAATATGAAGCTGTAATTTAATGAGGAAATCTTATTTAGTGGACCCTCCATGATAAATGTAAAGTAACACAGCACTTAGGAACCAACTATTCCTCTTAACTCCCAAAGCCCAAACTTCGACAATACAATTCTATCCAGCAGCACAGATAAAAACAAGAAAATGGCACTGCGAGGTACAGCATCTTGATGTGTGCATTTTGTTGTTCAAACCCTTAGAATAGAATTATTCTTTTCCTTGTAAGTTTGGCGAGTTTTGTTTCTAAGTATTTGTGGTGATAAGGACAACCATAGTTAACACACAGCTGGGAACGAGACTAAGGACCAATGCAGGCTCACATGTCATGGGTCAGGCACACCAATGATCCAAAGTGAAAAGTTAGAACACTGGATTCTAATTTATACAAGTTTAGAATTATGAACAACTTTCCAGGTCAACTGAAATCTTAAGATAACTTAAGACACAAGGAATGAAACTTATATTACTTGAAATAGAAGGATAGAAAACTTACCTTCGTTGTACACACATCACTGCACGTTTCTAATAATATGAACTATTAAGGACAAGAACACGTTAAAAGCAGTTCTGTGCTCTTCGAGTCTTCCCAGTCTTTAGTTGCTATGTATTTACCAAAGGGGGTGGGTAGGGAAATACAGTAAACTGTACACAAGTCATCTTATTGACACAGCAGAATCGGTAATAAATGGCATTGGTAAGTTCTAAATGGCTGAAGTTATCAAGTAGGCATTTTTTCAAAAAGGAATCCAGGAATCCATTGAAATATATTTCAAGGTAACACTCACCAAGAATTAAGAGTTAAAGAGAGCACACTTAAGTTTGGTGCAAATTTAATTTTATTAAACCTTACAATGCTGTGGCATATTGTTTTTCCATAGTGTGACAATTTATTGGCTGGCATCTGGATACAGTACTTCTTTTAAAAAATACACAATGGGAACCAACAAAGAGAAACTAGTCGTTTAGTGATACACACGGGGGAAAAAGAAAAGGAAAAAGATGATAAGCAATTCAAGTTTCTTAGAACCTAAGACACTAAGACCTTAGATACTAAGTTTCCTTAGTATCTAACTTTATAGTGGTTCCTGGTCCAAGCAATGGCGCTGTTGTGCAGGGTACAAGATCACTATTCCTCACCCAGCCCCTGCTGGGAACTACTTACAGAGATTAACACACCTGTGTGTTCAAGCTGAAGCGTTTTGCTGGGCAATTTGATTTTAAAAAAGCTAAATTTCCAAATATAACCTAAACAACTTCTCAACTCACAGTAAATGGGCTTTTAAAAAATATTACAAATTACTTCTTTGTAAATGAGCAATCACTTAACTTCAAAATCATTAAGGGTACACGTTATCTTGCACATCTCAGCCTATGCTTGTCAGACACAGGGACAAAAAAATTACATTTTAAAACCTGTAATTCATTTGCATTTGGAAAGGAGACTGGTATCTGAATAAAATAACCATTTCTTTCACAGAAATGATCAAAATTGTAGAATATCTGAAATTCAGAGGCATACCTGGAGAAACAATGTTGAGTCCATTAATTCCAGCCAATACTACCGTGTGTCCAGTTTAGTTTGAGTCAAATGAGTACAATTAGATCATTTCTTCACCATGGACAAAAACAAACCCACACAAACTTCAGAATTTTATTTTATTCGCTTTCACACTTTTCTGATGAAGGCCCAAACAGTTATCTGAGGTTGCACTCCTGAACCAACTCATTCTAAAATAAAATCAAGGCTAATTTTGAGCTATTAAACTGCTTTTTCAAGAGCTCCAACAGCATTTCTGGAGAGGGCAAACAGAAAAGGGAGAGCCACATCCTGACTGCAATACAGTGCTGCAGTGGGTAAGGACCAGCTGTTATCTATTCTTAGTGAAGGAAGCCACTAGTAAAGATATCTTTATTTCATACAGGCTATGCGATTCCAGTGCACCTGTAAAACGGTGTTGAGATGTGCCTTGCTCTCTACAAGCATGTGAGCCAGACTCTTCTGGACAAAGAGGGAAGGCAAGACAGTAAATTCCTAAAATCAAATTGTCATCTTTTACCCCAAAAGTGAAATCAACCAATGATGATTCATGAAAATGGACAAGTTTAGTTTTCTTTAAAAAAAAGAAAATAGTGGCTCACTCACAGATAACTCACAACACCCATCAGAGGGAGATGATTTCAAAATATTGTTAAGATATCTATCTAAATGACAAATTATTCTTATAAATAGCTCAAATACTTTATCAGATTTGCCCATGGTAAATAAAACATAGTAAAACCTTTTTCATCGATGAGTTTAAAGAGCCCATTGATAAGTAACCCATTTTCCAATGGTAAAATGTAATTTAAAATGTAGTAAAATGAATAAGGATACATTTTAAAGAATTAAACCTCAATTGTTTAATGAAAAAGTCTAATGTTCTTTATTTACTACCCATTACAAATTTTTACTGAATAAAGATGAATTTCATTATTTGTAATTCTTTAAGTGGCATTTCATCAACCCTCAGAATAAAGTGTCATCCCTAAATCCAAGTGGCCCAGATCATGAAGTTCACAGGTGAACTGACTCTTTGCTAGACTCAATAAGCTTTTCATCAGAACAAATTCTTTACGACATCTGCGGGGCAATGTACCATTTATTGTAAATTCTGAGTAACAACAGTAAAGTGCTGAGTGATTACCTGAATCTTTTAAATTTTCATTTATCTTCTCATTAGTCAAAAGAGCCCTTTCTGCGGCATTAACAAATCTACAATAGGGGCAAAAAAAATGGGGGTGGGGGGGAAGAGCTGGGAGGAGGAAAGTGGGGGGGCAGGAAAGAGGAACAGGAGGCGCTTTCATTAAGGGGACAGAAATCATTGTGCAATCTCTTGTGTTTAATAGGGTGACAAATAATTGAGATCAAAGTAATTCATGCACGTTATCTTTAAAAGATATACATAAACTTGAAGAAAGAAAGAACATTGTTATTGACCTTTGATCCTATGGCAGTAAACTGCATACTAAAATACCTTAATTGTCTTAGATGCCTAGATCTGGCTTGGCAAGCATCATGCCACTGACATGCCTTTTGTAACTAAAAGTGGTCTGCAGTTCGATGACTGATAGCTCAATGTGAGTCAAGGCTGTGTGATAAAGTCTGAGGTTGAACTGAAGCAGATTCTCTACACCTAGTCACACCATCAGCACAAGCAGGACAACGCTGGAGCAGTGAGAAAAGCAGCTCACTCTACAAAGGTCTTTCTTTACTGCATGATATCCTAAGATGACAGACCTAGATTTCAACTGGGTTAATGAGTTGTAATAGATTTGTTTCCCAAATTTAGCATACAAAATTTCCCATGGATTGAAGAAAGAAGCCTCAAATGTGAAGAGATAAAGCAAAAACAAACAAAACATAAAATTGTAAAAAGCTTGCGCTCCAATGGCTTACCGGCAACTTGGAAGTGACATGCTCTCAGAGCGCTTCTGAGAAATGAACTTCGTGACTTAAGAAAACAGTGTTTCCAGTTGAAATTGACCAACTGCTGCATAGAGAATATGCCAACACACAACAGTCCCAGTTTAAGCCGGTGCATAGAGAAGATAAAGCACTTATGGTAACTGCAAATGGTGAACAAGTCCATACGGTTTATGACTTAGCATGGACCCAAAGGTTCAGGGAACACTGTAGCAGAAATGGTTTGGGAGAAAAAAGTGGAAACAGGCAAAACTTGAAGACAGAAGTGGGAGCCAGGGGAGGATGACTTTCAATTGTATAAAATTCACAAACTAGTAAAATATAAAGACATCACTGAAAAACAGTTAACTCTGTCCCAAACACCCAACAGCAAACAAAATCAGAATGGCCTTTGGCAGACAACTTTAGAAATTTGAATATGACATTACATTTCTCAATAATTCACAACAATATATTATACGGTATATTTATATTAAATACTGGGAAACCAATCCTGCAAATTTGATGCTTACAATGCTTTAGCCAATGAGAGCACAATGATATCAAGCTAAATGAATGCTGGTGTTATCACAACAGTGCTCATTTATGAAACAACTGTTCCCAATTCGTGCTTTAACAGTGCTGAAGCACAATCGAATTATCATCTATGAAGTGAAACAAAGGTCTCTAGCTTTTCTGGGATGTTCCCTTTGTAATAGATTCTATGATTCACGATGACACGAGCAGCAAGACACTGCAATGTGGTATGATTTATGGGCTGGATCAAATTTTTAGCTATCTCCTTCTCGTCCAGCAAGTCACTAGCAGTCTGTTTGTGTAAGTTTGTGGCATCAAAATGTGCACCTGATTTAATAAGGAGATTCATGATGTCTGGATGGTTGTTCAGAGCAGCGATATGTAGGGGACTGTTGTCATCAGAGTCTCTGACATTCACATCAGCACCACATTCTATCAGTATCGCAGTAACTTGCAGAGATGGGAACTTACAAACAGGGTACCGCCCTACACATGTAGTATTCTTGTCCACAGCCAGATGCAGAGGGCTGAAGTTATTCTTTCCTCTTGGATGCAGCTTAAGAAACCTGTAGATGGTCTGCTTTTTGAAATGATCCTGTTCTAGAGTACAAGGAACTTTTTCTAATAAGCAAATTAAGTGCAAAATGATGGAAAGAGCCTTATTTAACTGCAATGGGTCAGCTGGACACTGAGTTTGTTTGATAGCTCGCTCAATTTCAAGGACACTTTTGCACAATATGCCCATGAGATCATCAAATGTAACAGTAGTACCCAGCAAGCCTTTAGCCCTGTCCTGTAGCATAAAGGAGAACAGTTCTGCAAAAGACAGTAAGCTGCTGGCAGTCATTGGGCTTAAAGGGTCCAAATTGCTCTGCTGCATATCCAAAGCATACTTCCATAGGTTGATGCATCGCTTAAAATTTCCAGAGTCAGCGTAGACAGCACCCCTATATCTAATGTAGTAAGAGGTATCAGGATGAGAAGGACCAAGAATCCGTTCTCTAATTAACAGTGCTTGCATTCTCATCTCATCGGGATCAGCAATAAGACCTTCTAACTCTTCTGCACTGTTTACCTCCTTGGCATAATCATAAGCCATTATTAGTGTCTGTGGAACTGGTTTACTAATTATATTAGTCCTATCACTGTACCTCATGTTCATTGCCTTTTTCCAGTATTTCAAAGCCCCAAGTAAATCTCTTTTTTTATCTACAAATGTAGCTCCCAGAAGCTCTAGAGCATTAATACGTTCAGTCTTGCTTGTCTGGGCATGGTGTGTAAGAAAATCCACAATATTAGTGTGACCAGTCACACTTGCTGAGAGAAGAGGAGTCATTCCGTAGCCATCTTTTTCCATCTTGGCACAATACATAAGCAGCATCTTCATGATGTCCAAGCTTCCAGACTCTGCACAATCATGCAGTGCAGTATTGCCTTAAAGAGAGAGAGGAAAGAGCACACTATGAAGCTCCAGGGCCAGGATATAATGTAACCCCCGAAAAAGTTCAGGCAACTCTAAGCCAACCATAAGACATATTATAATTACAAAGGATAAAAAGCCCCCTTCAGCACCTAATATTTGTGTTTGATACACAGCAGGAGCTGGAGAAAATACTTATTAAACTTCCTGAACAAATAACTTGGCTAAAACAAGTAAAAAAAGGAAAACAACACAACACAACCCTGGAGTTGCCAGATAAAGCGCCTTAATCAACGGCCCTTGGCCCTTTTCATTCATAGTCAAATGAAAGTGAATATTCTGTGACTCTCAAGAATATTCACAATGGGTGAAAAAATTCATAAAAAATTCATAAGTCATTTGTAGATTTCTGGGTCAGTTTCTCCACTTATAAACGGAAAATCTAGTCTTTAAGATCTAAGATTCTTCCACTTGACTTTAGTAGAGAACAAAAAATTTTTTCAAAATTCCTGATTATCAAATGAGTTTTAACTGTAAAAGCCAGTATTTGTTACATATTCTTGAAAACACTGCTGTCACAGGAAAAGTCCACTAAGATCTGAAAAATACATGGGTGGCATGATATAACCCCTCAAAGGATATATACAAAACCCTCTGAAAATGGGTTAACTCCCGTTTTAATTTAATTTTTTAAATATTGATTTAAATGTACTAAATATCCTAACACTGTCCCATCACCCCTCACATGAATTAAAACTGACAAGAAGGCACTGGCATGTTATTAGCAGCCTCTAGAAACAGTATGACATAAACATCAACTATCATATATAAAGGCAATAATAATAGCCATTTGATTGATGATCAGAAGTAAAGCTACCATGCAGACCTTTGGTATGGATATTCAATGTTGAACAAAATGTTCACAATGCATCATTCTGGGCATATTTATAGAAAGTTAACAAAGCAGGCTAAAACTGCCACTCTCAGAAAGAACTCACAAGATCAGCCTCAGACTGGCATCTGGAAACTCATTCTCTACACCAACACAATCCCTAAATGATACGGGTGGCTCACTGTGTCAAACTGTAGTTCATGACGTTTTTGTTAAACAGTTGGTTTTTGTCCAGGAGTCTGAAATGAGGGAATGGTTAGGCAAAAGGTACCTGTGTGACCCAGTCCTTAATAACAACCTTACGTGCTAAATCTGTCATGGTTTCCCTATGCCAAAATACTATGTGTTTTTTCATTATTGAGGAAGAGTGCTCTTCATGAAGGGAGGAAGCATGAAGAGGCCTGCTCATGCCCCTCTAGGCCTTCCCCTTGACTCTCCCCTTATGATTAGCTGTGTCTCCTAATGTTATCACTATAACAAATCTTACCTATGAGTACTATTCTAGTGAGTCCCCTTCAGATATCAGGGTGCTTTTGGGGACCTGCAGCATAGTATGTACCCCAGGAAGTGGTTTGAAGATGAATACTTTAACAAATTTACTTTAGAATTAAAGTTGGGAGTTGGGAGAGCCTCGGAGGTGGATCAGTAAGTAAAGTGCTTGCCAACCATGTGTGAAGATCTGAGTATGAATCTTCCGAAACAGCAGTGTAAGCCTGAAATCCCAGTGTCTCTATACTAAGACGGGAGGTGGAAACCGAACTCCAGAAAGTTTGTCGACCAACTAGCCTGGCAAATACAGAAAACACACACACACCCCAAAAAACAACAAACCACAGAGACCCTACAAACACACGAGCCATGGTATGTGCACACAGAGGCAAACCCAGGCACATATATACACAGAGAAAGAAAAACATGGGCCATGAATATGGCTTTGTGTCAGGTGTAGTGGCTCAAGCCATTAAAACCCAGCACTTAGGATGCAGAAGCAGGCAGATCTCTGAATTCAAGATCACCCTGGTCTAGAAAGTGAGTTCCAGGACAGCCAGGGCTGTTATACCAAGAAACTCTGTCTCAAAAAACAAAACAAAACAAAACAAAACAGATAGCTTTGCAAGTAACACCACTTGCTGCCAATCCTGACGAGTCTATCCCTGGGTCCTACTGGACCAAAGGAAAGAGCTGACTCTCTTTAGCTGGCTTCTCACCTCCACACACAATCCATGGCACACACTCCACTAACCCAACTAGTAAATAAGTAAATGGCATTTAAAGTGATTTTTTAAAAAGTTGTTACATACAAGGACTTTGAAACATTTCATTAGTTGATCTTGTTTTCTTTCCCACAGTATCTTTAAGTACTATATGATTGAGAATCTGTTTATTCTATCTCAGATTTAGATCTACAATAAAGATTATCAACCACCCAAGGCACTCAGAGGTTCTGATTACTGACTGTCATGTGTTTCAAATTTCAATTAGGTGAAAACTACTACTACTCTAAGTACATTTTTTTTTTAAATTCAAATTATTCTGAAGTGAGAATACCTACTATTTTCATTTTTCCCCCAAAATAGATGGTATAAATTAAAAACAAACAGAAATCTGAACAAGAAAAGGCTTAAATGCTATTTATTTCACTTTAAGAGTAACAAAATCAAGAATAGGGATGCAGTAAGTCAGTTTTAAATGAACTAAATTCTGCATTTACTGAAAAATTATAGAGTATTCTAAATACAGCCATGTGCAGGCAAAAAAAAAATCTGGCTTGAAAGAGAAAAGGAGGCTTTTTTTTTGCCCACTAATGGCAGTGACAAAGCAGTATAATCACTCAGGACTATGTACTAAGAGAGCTAGCTATGACTGCACATCTCTAATCCACCACTTGAAAAACAGAGGTGGAGACTGTACTTTCAAAGCCAGCCAGGTCAGCAGACAATATGCTATCTCAACAAACAAACACAAATAAACAAACAAAAAACAGCCTGTTTTCATTTTCTCAAGTCCATCAGCCCTTCGTTTTTGTTTTTATTTTGATACAGGCCCAGGCTATTCTCAAACTGTTTTTAGGGGTTATAGGCTTGTCCCACCAAGCCTAGCAACAAATTTAAATCTAAAACTTTGCTTAAAGCACTTAAGAGCCAACAAAGTAATCCAGGGTAAGAAAGAAAACTAGAAATGTCTAGAATTGGGCGCAACTTTCCTAACGGTTTTCACTGTCTTAGAAGACAGGTGAAGAACAGGCCTCTCAACAGCTTGCATTGCAGACTGGAGACAATTACAGTCACAATCTATCGGGAAGGGAGCTTTGGAAACTTGTTCACTACTTGAGGCTACAGTTCCACAGGGCAAAGCTCAACTACAAACAGACAAGCCATCACAGAGAAGGAAACCGAATTTAATAAAATAACCGAGGATGTTACTCCATGTACTCAAACACTAGAAGCAAATACGGACACTACTTGAAGGATCGACCTGTTACAGCACAGCTCAAATCATGTGTGTGTTCATCATGTGTGTATGAGTGTGCAGCTGTGGAAGCCAGGGGATCATAGCATCCTTCAGGTGCTGTGATAGTTAATGTCACTTTAGTTGCACCTAGAATCAACAGGCCTTTGGGCATGTCTATTTAGGTATTCTGGGAAGGTCTAAGTAAGGGGGTCAGAATCCTCACACCAACCCTCACCAGGTGGACAGCATCTTCTGGTTGGCATTCTAGCTATTAGAGGCAGGAAAGTTTGGCTGCTTGCTTTCACCCCTTGTTCGTGAGGACATCTATCTTGTTTCTACCACTGCTAGTATCAGCCCACACTGACACCACAACCCAATCTCTTCAGCCCTCCAAGAGGGACTGAAAATCAGTGTCTCTCCAGGAATTCTCCAGGGCCCCATTTCTAGTTGGAACTCCAGAGGCAATCCAGCTTCCTGGGCTGAGCAGCAGCTCCTCACACTAAGACAGCCACTGCTCAACTCTCCAGCCTCTACTCTACACACCAATCTGATGAATCCCCTTTATGTTTGTCTTTATCCTTCTTGACTTTTGTAAGATGATCTTTCATTAACTTAAAACTTTTCTTAAACTCCTTAAATATTGCTGTTGGCTCGTTTTCATTCTTTGGAATTATGGCTTTAAGCATGCTGACCTCTAGGCACTGCTCCCTTTGTCTCATGTAGACTTTTTCCATCATTTTCTCTCTGTATTTTCATTTGACCAACCTAGCTCATAACTTCTCTAGTCCATTGGTGATCCATTTTTAAAAGGCACACACTGAATTTTCCTTAGTTCTAGAATGGCTATTTGGTTTTTTGTAGTTTTCAGCTGGTTTGTATGCTATCTTCTCTCCTGTACACCAAATGATGACAATAATGTGAGGGATCCAGGGAGAATGCTCAGTTGGTAAAGTGCTTGCCTTATAAACAAGGAAGTATGTTTGATCCCCAGAACCCCCCACAGGGAAGGCAGGCTGTGGGCACTCACTTGCAAACTAGGGGGGAAAAGACAAGTAGATTCATGGGGCTTACTACCCAGCCAGCACAGCCCAGACTATTTGACATCTTCAAAGCTAAAGTGGAGGGTACCTGTATAAGGGTTTGATGTGTGTGTGTGTGTGTGTGTGTGTGTGTGTGTGTAAACTAAGTTCAAAGAGAAAAGCATCAAAACATACAAAGGTTCCATTCATTCTCTGCTAGAAAGCAGCAAGATCAAAAGCAGCCAAAGTGTCACCACAACAAACAAAAGCCGAGACATGGAATCTCAGTGAAAATCCCTAACAGAAAAGAACTCGCAGGTTGCACTTCTAGATTCACATCATGGATAAATGAAAATAACAAACACTATTAGATGAAAAAGAAAACTAAAGTATTTGTTACTAGGAAAAGTCAAAATATCTTTGGAGTATTTTTAGCAGAAGGAGTAAGTACATGGAAACCAGGAGATATGAACACACACACGTAAAGAGAGGAACCTCTATAAACACAGCTTTCGCAACCATAGCTTGTAGGCTTGAAATACGACATATGGAAGCGGAACACTTGGCAGCGAGCGCGCAGCGAGCACAGCGAGCACAGCACTGGGGGGAGCGCCTGCAGCCTGAGTGAGTGCCTGAGGCCACACTGTTGGAAAGGAGGGGAAATGCAGGCCAAAGTTGGATTAAACAACCGGAACACAACAAAAACAGTGCAAGGACATACACGCAATGAGTTTTTTCATAAATTATAGAATAATAAAAAGAAATAAAGGATAATCCAAAGGGTAAAAACAAAAATAAAAATATCCCCATAAAACAAACTAGCAAGCAGGGCAGTGGTGGTGCACTCGGGAGGCAGAGGCAGGCGGATATCTGAGTTCGAGGCCAGCCTGGTCTACAGAATTCCAAGACAGCCAGGGCTACACAGAGAAACCCTGTCTCGTGAGAGTGAGAGACAGAGACAGAGACAGAGACAGAGAGAGAGAGAGAGAGAGAGAGAGAGAGAAATCTATAATCTCACAAGTTTCAGGAAAAAAAAACTGGGCCAGAGGATGAGGAAAGTGTGTCGCAAAAATACTGATTTCTGGACACGACATGGTTTCATTACACTCATGAACTCCTGCGGTTAACACTCCAGCAGGCAGCACGAACTAAATAAACTGAGCTGATTATGGAGAGAGGAAGGGAAAGAGAGAGAGAGCATGAAAGGATGAGGGGAACATGTTGAGGATTGTTCAAAAATCAGGATAGATATAACCAAAATACATTGTATAAAAGATTAAAATTTCAAAAGGAAAGAAAAAATAGTAAGCTATTTTACAATATTCTGAAGTCATTTTTAAATTTGATTTCTATTCCTAGTTAATGAAACATATCTTCCTGTTTACAAACTTTCAGAAAAAATTAATGAAAGCCAGAGCAGTGGCTAATACCTTTAATTCTAGCACACTGGAAGGAAAGGCGGATGGAGCTCTGTGAGTTCAAGGTAAGTCTAGTTTACATAGTAAGTTCCAGGACAGTCAGAGCTACACAGTGAGTCCCCTGCCTTAAAGAGAAAAGAGAGAGAGAGAGAGAGAGAGAGAGAGAGAGAGAGAGAGAGAGGGAGAGAGAGAAAACGCAAAGAACATCTATCTGAGACCGAGATTGGTCTATATAAAAACTCTTCATAATAAAATAGACAACGGTTTGTTAAATTAACTACCAGTCATTTAAATGTTAAGTATTTTGTAAAAAATTTTACTCAAACTTAAAGATCAAATCATTATGTTCTTTCTAGTCATCTGTGTTAAATTATATGCCAAAGACCATGCTTTTGACAGCTAATCATCACTGATTTTAAATAATATATGCCAATCACTACATATTCAACTCAAAAATTTACTACACTTTATGGCTCCTAAAACACTGTCACAGTACAATGACCGAGATTTAGCAAGGCTACCTTATTATGTCTCCTACTTTCAAAGTAAGAAACAATGAAAAATAGAATTCAATGTTTAAAACATAAATACTTCCAAGTATCCTAAATCAAAATAAAGGTATTTGGTATTGAGATTTCATGAAGTTACCTTTAAAGAAAATAAAGCAAACTAGACAGACTCGTGTTTGAGGTGCTTGGCCCATTGGGAGTGGCACTATAAGGAGGTGTGGCCTTGTTAGAGGAAGTGTGTCATTCTGGGGGTGGGCTTGGAGGTCTCTTCCTATGCTGAGGCTCCACCCAGTGTGGAAGAGCAGCTCTTCCTGACTGCCTTTGGATCAAGATGTTTAAGTCTCAGTTCATTAATCAGCACTGTGTCTGCCTGGACCCTTCCAAGTTTCCCTACCATGATCATCATGGGCTAAACTTCTGAAACTGTAAGCCAACCCCAATTAAATGCTGTCCTTTAAAAGAGTTGCCTTGGTCATGGTGTCTCTTGGCAGCAATGAAAGCCTAAGATACTAGCTAATGGCATATTAAACATCAACTCAAAGACTTTCTGTAGAAAGTTAATATGATGTGATGTTAATCTTCAGCTATATAACTTCAAAACCAGAACAAAGAAAATTTAGAATAGTAGCCATCTTCAGTGGAATGCTTTTTGGTGAAGATATTAAGATCAGGAACCCACAATGCACTTATGATAATATTCCTTAAGAAGTACTTCATGGGAGAGTTTTAAAGACTCCTATAATTAACTGATAGCAAGAATACAAAGGAATTCAAAATGATATATGAAAGTTTTAGCCAAACAATGAAGTCAATATGTTTCTCAAAGTCAGTAACCTAAAATATACCAGTACTCTGGGTAAGAACTAGTTTGAAGCTCAAGAATTATCTGTATTCAGCCCTGCCTGTATTCAGTACAGACCTGTAATTTCCCTATCTGAATGGAATGCAATGCTTAAACATAAATGCTATCAACATGCTACCAAACATCCTAAATCACAATAAAGGGATACAGACATATGTGTCCCACTGTGTCCTGATATTTAGACTAAATTTGAATGGCCTAAAGTGGGAATATAGTATATATTATAATTAGGTCACAATTTTTATCCTTGGAAAAGTTCTTAAGCCATAAACAATTTTAGAAAACCCTGTAAACTTTAGCTCTGACCACCACACATGTGCTGTGGTATCTGTGTGCCCAAATTCACTTATACAAAATAAATAAAAATGTAATAAGCAATTATCTTGTTTAAGTCAAATATTAGGCAACTGATCTACAATGGATATTCTTTAAAATCTGCAAAATAATTAAAATTTCTATAAACAATGTACTGTTTGCAACTGCTCTGAAAAACAGCCTGTTACTTCCTCAAAAGTTAGGCAGTGACCTCTGTAACCTTATTTCAATTCCTAGGAACACATATGCCTGAGAGAACTAAAGATACATACCCATGGAATTTTAATATAAATTTTAATATAAATGCTCATAAAGGCATCACTCAAAAGGCTGAAAATAAAGTAAGTGCTCACCAACTGCTGACTGGGTAAAAGTGGTTGGCTAGACCATCTAGAGCATCCAGACCAGAGGTTCTCTACCTTCTTAATGCTGCAGCCCTCTACTAGTGCTCCTCATGTTGTGGTGATCCCCAGCCATAACATTATTTTCATTGCTACTTCATAGCATTTTTTGCTACCGTTATGAATTTTAAGTATTTGTAAGTGTTTTCCAATGGTTTTAGGTGGCCTCTGTGAAAGGGTCATTTGACACCCCCCCCCCCAAAGGGGTCACAACCTAGATTGAGAACCACTGAACTATACAAAGGCGTTATTATTTGGTAATAAAAATGAAACTGACAAGCTACAATTAAATGAACCATAAACACATTATGCTAAGTGAAAGAAGCAAGTGATGAGAGACCTATGTTCCACCTATACTTACACAACAAGTCTAGAACAGGTGGATTTACAGGGACAGAAAGAAACTTAGTAATCACCTGAGGCTAGTGCAGTAGACAATGAACATGAAGGTTGGGGCAGGATAATGAAAAAGTGCAGTGACAACTATCTAACTCATTAAACACACTAAAAAAACCCACTGAACTGTATGTTTTAAATAACTGAATGATATGGGAATTACATCTCAATAAAACTGTCTGAAAATACAATAACATTCAAAACACTTGTTTTCCTGGCAAAATATATTTTGAACAACAGGAACAAAGACTAGTATGTGTTTGAAAATACACAAAAATGACTGCTAAATTCCTGTTTGGATGTAAAAGAAATAAAGGGCTTAAGTAACTTCATTTGAGAGCAACAAAGTAAAAAAATCTAAGCATAAACAAAAACTATCTCAAACAAAACAGAACCAAAAAAAAAAAAAAAAGAAAACAAAAACAGACAAACCTAAAGATTGATGTAAATGTGAAGTGCTGAAACAAATGTAGTAATTCTGGGGATTAATATAATCTCTTCAGATTTGGAGGTCACTGGTTTTAAATAGGAAGCAACTTGTCTCAAAAACCAATTGTTAGAGGTCTGGAGAGATGGCTCAGTGATTTTGCCCTCCAAAAGGATTGGAGTTCAATCCCCAGCATCCACATGGCAACTCAAAATTGTAACACCAATCTCAGAGGAATCCAATACCTTCTGGTCTCCATAGGCACTGAAAATACATGATGCAGAGGTATACAAGCAGACAAAACACCCATAAGCATAAAATAAAAATAAGTTTAAAAATGCTAAAAAAAAACATCAATTGTTATGTTAAATTAGAGAGATACTCCTGAATATCTGAAGAATTTTCTCCCATTATGGAATGCTATGGGGAAGAAGGAATCCACTGCACTCCTCGCTAGGTAGGTTGCTGTTAGGGATAAAGTTCTTTCCATTCATATAATAGTATCTGCTTATGAACCTGTCTCTGAGATCAAACCTCAAAGGCAGGGATCAAGAATAGGTATGTTGGGCTGGAGAGATGGCTCAGGGTTAAGAGCACTGGTTGCTCTTCCAGAGTCCTGAGTTCAATTCCCAGCAACCACATGGTGGCTCACAACCATCTGTAGTGGGATCCGATGCCTTCTTCTGGTGTGTCTGAAGAGAGCAAGAATATACTCATATACATAAAATAAATGAATAAATCTTTAAAAAAAAATAGGTATCTTGTCTTACTGATAATGCTTAAAAAATGCCAACAGCCTGTTAAAAAGTAATGAGAAAAGCTTAAGTAATAGTCAACTACTCATTAAAAAGTGAAGGAATGAAGAACTCATGGGCATTTAAAACTGAGACCAAGTGTAACCGACTGGTGTTATCTTTTTCAGAACACTTTTCAATGCATGACATCATATAATACGCTCTAAGAAACTGGGTTGGAGATGTAGCTCCACTAGCACTTCCTAGCATGCATGAGACCCTGGGGTCCCCATCACCACTAAAGAAGAGAAAAACTGTTGGGTTCTTCCCCTAGTCTTATCAGCATTTATTATTTTTAAGGTAGAGCTAAAAATTCAAAGAAACTTCTTCTTCACCACTAAGTCACATTGCAATCCGCCCCTACCATCCACAAACAATCACTTCACCAAATGAAGTGGCATCAACAAAAAGGTTACACACAAAATGAGAAAATCTTTTATCTGTGTATGGCTTTAAAACTGAAGGTATCTGAAACATCTGGTGCGACTCTTTCCCTACTTGTCTTCTTAAAAAGACGTGTCAGGTGTTGATACCAAGAAAAATATGACTTAGACAGCGGGTCACCTGGCAGAAAGGGGGGGAGCACACATTCTCACATATACAGCTGTGACAATGACGATGAGAAAGAGAACATTCCTTTTGAATCACTCAAAAATAATCACACACTAGAAGAAAGAGCTGACCAAAATATGGGCTATTATTACATTTCTCTTGTGCAGCATATATTGTTTTTTATAAAAGTATCTAATTCAAGCTTAGAAAATATAAGGCAAATACTATCAGTACTCATATCTCCACTGACTTAAGAATTTAAAACATACCCCCCCAATTGGATTTCAATATGGACATCATTAAACTGATAAATAAAAAGAGCTCTAATCAAAAGAAACAAAAACCAAACAAACAAACATCAAAAAGCCTCAACATGGGATAATTTTACCCTCCCCCCTTACTTATCTTGAAGCATTCCTAATGACATGATTAAACAGTAATGTAAATAAACAGTCTTCACCAGGATTTAAAAAAGGGGGGGGGGGTTGTTTCATCAGCCTACCTCTAGAGAAAACTAGGAACAAACAAAATACTAAAGAATGCTTACAAAAACATCTGTCATTGAAAACCCAAAATCAATGTAAAGCTCAATTAGAAAAATATGCAGTTTTCCTTTTTTGTTTTTCGAGACAGGGTTTCTCTGTGTAGCCCTGGCTGCCCTGGAACTCACTCTGTAGACCAGGCTGGCCTCAAACTCAAGAGATCCACCTGCCTCTGCCTCCTGAGTGCTGGGACTAAAGGCGTGGCCTCCACGCCCAGCGAATATACAGTTCTTTAAACTACTTTGAGATGTCACCTTACACCCATCAGAATGGCTAAGATCAATAACACAAGTGAAAGCTCATTCTGGTGAGGATGCAGAGTGAGGGGACGCTCCTCCATTACTGTGCCAACTTGTACAGCCACTATGGAAACCAGTGTGGGGATTCCTCGGGAAGATGAGAAATTACCTACTGAAAGATGCCATGTATACACACCACTCTTGGGCATATATACCCAAAGGATGCTTCATCCTATCACAGAGACTTTTGCTCAACCATGTTCATGTGCTGTTCTACTCATAATAGTCAGAAATAGAAAACAACTTAGATGTCCCTCAACAGAAGATAAAGAAAATGCGGCACATTTACACAATGGATTATCACTCAGTCATTAAAAGAAATGAAATCATAAAATATGCAGGTAAATGACAGAACTAGAATTTTAAAAACTCTGAGTGAGATAACCCAGACCCAGAAAGACAAATGTGGTACATATTCACCTATATGTGGATATTGGCTGTTAAATCAATGATAACCAAGTTACTCAGCACAGAAGCACAGGTTAGGTATAGAGTAAGGGACTGGGGAGGACCGCTAAGTCTAAGACAGGGAGATGGACTAGATAGCCATGGATGTAAATAAGCATGGATGAATAGGAGGGCTAGAACAGGAGGATGAAGTAGGGAGGGAAGGGGAGGAGGGGTGAGGGAGAGAATATGAGGAAAGACAGCTAAAATGAAGAACCACTTAAAGGGTAGTATGGAAAGCTAAAACAGCAGAAACTTCCTAAAATATATACACAAGTGAAGGAGAACTAAATGAAATACCCAAATAACAGGGGAGAGAGAGCCCGATCTGGTCATCTCTTGTCACTAAATGAAGTTTCTAGTACTGGGATTGAGTAACATCTAATTGATCTGTTGGTCAAAAAAGGGGGTTGCATGGGAACCCCCAAACAACTCATGCTGTTGCAAGACTATAGCTGTTCACCACAAACTGATGGCAAGACCCCATTGCCGAAGACAACATCTACACAACTCACTGGACACGGAGAAGTCAAACTGATGCCTACAGAGAGCCTGCACCCCTATGTTCTAGCATCTTCGGCACAGCACCCTACCAAAGAAGAAATGTAAAAATGAAGCAAACCACTAAGGAGTTTGATCTACAATGGCACCCTGCCTGTAAGATATGTTAGTGCAATAGTGTCACAAAGCCTTGTGGGACTAATCAATCTGGCTTAAGGTCCACCCCATGTGATGGAACACATAACTGACACTGCCTGTATGACCAAGAACCTGAGACTAGATAGATAGTACAGGGACCTAGGGTAAAATCAAATACTACAAACAAGCGATGTCTAACAACATTCTGCTCTACTATAGATCAATGCCTTGCTCAGCTGTCATCAGAGAAGCTTCTTCCTGCAGTAGATGCAAAGAAATAAAGATATCCACAACCCGACATTATGTAGAGGGTCATAAGACCTTGGAACACACAGTCCTAAATGGGATATCTCCATCAAATCCTTCCCCTCAGGGTTCAGGGAAGCCCAGGGAAGAGTAGGCAGAAACAGTGTAAGAGCCAGAGGCGACGGAGGACAAGCAAGAAAACAAAGCCCTCTAAAATCAATATGACTGACACATATGAACCCACAGAGACTGAGGCAGCATGAGCATGACCTGCACAGGTCTGCACCAGGTCATCTACATATATATTATCATGACTTTCAGTTTAGTGTTTTTATGGAATTCCCTGGTATATGAGTAAGTGGGTCTTTATTTCTTCTGCCTTTTCTTGGGCTCTTTTCCTTCCGTTTGTTTTTGTTCAATTCCACTGTGTTAGTTTTATCATAGTGCAGTATAATATAGTATAATATGGTAGAATACAATGTAGTGAACAGTATATTCCCTCAGAAGCCTGTTTGTTTTCTAATGAGGAGAGTAGATCTAGATGGGCAGGAGGTAAGGAAGAACTGGGAGGAGTAAAGGAAGGGGAACCATAACTGGGATGTATTCTATGTGAGAAAAAAATTTTTAATAAAAGGAAAAAATGTTACAGTAAAAATACTAAAGACATTGTACATCCTGTAGTATCAACTATTCAGCCAAGATTTACTTATTTTTGTAAAAATGAACAAGAACACCTATCTAATTAGTATACAAAAAGGAAGGAAAAAAAAGAGTATGCAGTTCTTAAAAGTAAGGAGATATGGTTAAGAATTTAAAAATAACTAATTTAAAAAAAAACAGGTTATAGAACAAGATATTAGGGGGCTGGAGAGATGGCTCAGTGGTTAAGAGCACTGACTGCCCTTCCAGAGGTTCTGAGTTCAATTCCCAGCAACCACATGGTGGTTCATAACCATCTATAATGGTATCTGATGCCCTCTTCTGGCGTGTCTGAAGAGAGCAATGGTGTATTCATATAAATAAAATAAACAAATCTTTAAAAAAAAAAAAACAGCTGGGCAGTGGTGGTGGCAGGCGGATTTCTGAGTTCGAGGCCAGAACAAGATATTAAATAGAGCTGCATACTCATATCTGTATAAAATTTAGAACTATCTCTGGAAAAATTGTCTGAGTATCAGGATTTTTTAAATAGTTTTGCATTTGCTCTGAAAAACTTCAAGAAAAAAACCCCAATAAACTCAATGGTCTTGTATCATTTTCATAAGCCCCTTTCAAAAACAATACTATTGTTATAAACACGCTCATAACAATACAGCACCCCACAGCAGGCAGTTACCTTCTATCACAACACACACTTTACTAGAGCAATTCACCCTACGAAGGCATTCATACCCTAATTCTCACAGAAGTGTGCTAATACACGATTTTCTTCAATATTCACAGCAGCGCAGTCCTGCATCAATTGACTGTAACATTCAATGAAAAACTGTACCAAACAAGAATGAACTAGCTATGTTTGCTGGGACTAAATGACATAATATAATCTAGGATTAAGACACATGAGTGTAGCCAGGCTTTAGATACTTTGTCAATTATTTTTTCCACCACCCTTCTCCACCCCTATTCCAACCTCCCAACACTAGGTAGGAGAAAAAGAAGGCTAGAGGAGAAAGGGGGCATCAATATTGTTAAACTACTTCCCGCTGATTAGGGGACTC
>JADRCH010000167.1:4786113-4808464 GCA_019843965.1 Rhynchomys soricoides
AGGAGGAAGAAGAGGAGCAGCAGTAGCAGCAGCCACAGCCCCTCTTGGGGTTCTAGCATTTATATACCCTTTCAAGAGTACTCAGAATTCCAAATGTCATACATTTGCAGAAACTATCTACAGCCGGCAAAATCACGCCCCTGCTGGACCATGAGGCAAATCATAGCCAGCTGCTGTGGACAATCTAAACAGCCCCACATCCCATACCTGGGATTAAAACAAAAACATATTTATATAACAATTCTGTATTTTTTAAAAAACCCACAATTCTCACTACACCTGAGCCTGTACAGACACACACACACAAGGTACATGTACATACACATACACACAAGGTGAGGTCTCATTCAAAAGCAAAGTCAAAGCAGAGAGAGAGGTGTAGTCATCTCTAAAGGAAAGATACAAACTATAAAAGATGGTGAACTTCTATACAAGTCTAGAATGCAGGGATAAGACTTATTTTCCACTGTAAACAAAGTAACCCAATTTACCTTGTTTGGAAAACTCTTAGCCTGATTTATGCTATTCTTAAATCTTAACAGCTTTTTAAAATTAGGTAGTGAATTATTTTACTGTTGTGCAGATTTACTTAAGGTCTTCAGATTATCAAAACTGTGCTGAGAAAGCCTCTTTTAAAGGTTGAAAGAATTCCTAATCTATCACTACTGTCTTTAGTTTCTTACAATCTTGAAAGTTACACTGAACTGTAAAGCTAAGCTTTTCCTGACAAAGGTCTTAAAATTGTTGCCAACAAATCCACACTGGTTTGACCTAGTCCCTATTTAGCTTTTTAAGCCCTGAGCAAGTCTTGAAAACCCATTTTCTGCCTTGCTACATTTAATATATGTTCTACATAAAGGATTTTCTATTGGCCTCAAGAAAGTGGAATCAGGGAGCACATACCTCTTTTAGATTTAATCCTTTCAAGGCAGTGTGGTCTAGCCTTCTATGACAGTAACAACAAGGCAGTGTGGTCTAGCCTTCTATGACAGTAACAACAAAGCAGTGTGGTCTAGCCTTCTATGACAGTAACAACAAGGCAGTGTGGTCTAGCCTTCTATGACAGTAACAACAAGGCAGTGTGGTCTAGCCTTCTATGACAGTAACAAATAAAATGCCTACCTAGAATAAATAAGATAGTGACTCACTACTCCAAAGTGACTTTGGAGTTCAAAAAAGTTCAAAACAATGTATTTCACTATACTCCCAAACAGATCAAATTGCAACCAGGAGGCTCAGCTCTTCTACCACTAATATGCTCTGTAACTTCAGGGAAGAGAGAAAATGCTGCTGAGAGAGTGCCTGGGATCCTTTATCACGTACATTTAATGCACTATCAAGTATCAGAGTAAAGGTAATATTGGAAGGGTTACCTAGTAAACACAGGTCTGTTAATGTAGGCCTACTCAACAATGCTACAAATTGTTACCAAACTTCCCCAAAATAAGGGGCAGTCACTTAAAACAAAAGAAAAACAAAGCTGAACTCACCTTTAACACTTTTTCTATTAACATCTGCCCCCTTTTCAAGTAAATACTGAGCGATCTCTTTGTGTCCTTTGTAGCATGAAATCATCAAGCATGTATGCCCATGTCGGTTGGACACTTCCAAATCGGCTTTGTGTTCTACAAGGTATTTCACTATTTCCAAATGGCCATCGAAGCACGCAGCTCGAAGAGGAGTTGAGTTGGTTAAAGTTGTGTTGTTGACAGATGCTCCATGATTTAACAAAGACTGGACAACCTTCAGATGTCCTGCTGCAGAAGCGGCCCATAAAGGGGGGGCCCCCTCGATGGTTTCCCCGTCGAAATTGACAGAGCCCCCGACTTCTATAGAAGCACTGCACTGCTCTAGAAGGAATTCTACCATGTCGAGGTGTCCATACCTAGCAGCCATCAAGAGTGGTGTGGCCCCATTTGTTTTTTCCGAGATCAAGGAGGAAACCTCCGCTTTAGATTTGCTTGCCAGCAACTTGGTGAGGAGCCTGAGTTTGCCATCACGCGCTGCGTTGAACACCGCTGTCTTTAGATCCATTTATGTCCAGTCGAGGCTAAGCTTTATTTATCGTTCAAAGCAAAGCTCCAGCTTAACTCTCCACGCAGGCAAGTAACAGGAGCCAAAGTTCAACGTTAGTCACTGAGACCCAGAACGGATATAAAACCCAGAGAGTATGTTCTGTCCTATCGCATTCCAACATCGGAGAAGCAGAGCACCAAACTAGAGAATTAGAAAAAATAAAATTTTTTTTAAAAAGCAGTTTTAGGATTTTTGCATACAAGTCAAGGAAAAAACACGATTTGGGCTTCCCTATTTTCTAATCTGGGGGGGGGCGGGAGAAAAGGAAAAAATGTCGTACTCGGAACGATTCTCCCCTTTCCTCCAAGAGGTGCGAAAGGAAAATACAAAAGGGTTCACACGGAGACCATAATGTTTCGGTGGGAGGCAGTTCCTCCCAATGTGCGGAAAATGAAACACTACAGGCAATTGGTTTCCTCGTGTCCGGCTCTAGCCAGCCCAGCTTTGTTCTGGTTTTGCCTTGCACACGCCCAGCGAGTAACCGAAAGGGGCAGGAGACGCGGCGGGTTCAGAAATGTTTCTTTCTAGCATCTGCAGAGAACTCGCCAAGGGCGCGAGGCTGGAAGGCCTCATTGTGGCCAGGATGGGTTTCGACAAGGAACAAAAAGGTCAGACGCACCAACTCTCGGCCTGCTCACGCTAAGACCTCGCCGGAAAGGCTTTCTTTCCCTTCAAACTATGCGAGGCGCTCAGGAAATCCGGCCGCCTTCCAGCCTTTAACTTCCCCAGCCGCCCCGTGCTCCGCGGCCACAACCGCCTTCACCTTCGCCTCCACCCCTTCCAGCTGCCCCCCTGCCCTGGGTCCGGCGGCCCACACGACCCCGACCGGCCGCGATCTGCCCCGACGCTCTCCTCCCGCCCAGGCCTCCCCGCCGGGCCCCAAGCCGCGGCCATCGCTACCTGCCCCGGGGCTGGTCTTCCCGCCGTCGGCTGCTCCGGTTCCGGCCGCCCCTTCAAATGGAAACCGTTGTCCCGGTCGCCCGAGATGCCCTACTCCGCCTGCGGTCGCACAGCTCCTC
Source organism: Rhynchomys soricoides (assembly GCA_019843965.1). NCBI lineage: Eukaryota > Metazoa > Chordata > Mammalia > Rodentia > Muridae > Rhynchomys > Rhynchomys soricoides. Next base: position 4,789,209 of record JADRCH010000167.1, read on the forward strand.
CATGCCCCGCGCCCCACAGGAATGAATCCGGCCGCGCTGCTCGCTCCGCCCCGCCCCGCGGAGCTGTCTGCACCCTCCCTCCCTGGCCGTTCGCGTTGCAGCAGCTGCCGCGGCGGATGGTGTAATGGGCTGCAGGCCCGGGGGCCGGACAAGCCAGTTCACTGCTTCACATTACTGACGCCGCAGCCGCGCCATTGGGTCGAAGGAGGGCGGCGGCTGCCGCCAGCAACCGCCTAGAGGCGGGGCAGGGCAGGGCGGCGGGGGCGGGGTGGTGGGGAGGGGGCGGAGCCTGCGCGGGCTCCAAGAAGGATGCGCCTGCGTACTAAGAGGGAGGCGGGGCGCCGTAGGAGGAGGCGGGGGCCTGAGAGAGAGCCCTGGAAAATGCGCCTGCGTGCTACGGAAAGGGCGGAGCTCCTTGGGAGGGGGTGGGGCCTAAGAGAGCTACCCAAAAGACGCGCCTGCGTGGTATTGGGGGGCGGGGCATCCTGAAAGGCTGGAGACCTTAGAAAGAGAGCGCCAAGGAGAATGCGCCTGCGTGCTGCGGGAGAGGCGGGGCATCCTGGATGGAGGAGAAGGCGGGAGAGGAGGACGCGCCTGCGTGCTAGGGGTAGGGGAGGATCGCGTCTTCTAGCTTCTAGGTAGACTTCCTGAAAGTGAAGTTGTGGGAATCTCGCGCCAGAGTCTTTTCCCGTTTTCTCTCAGCGCTTTCGTATGATCTCGGAGCACAGGTCGGGAGCGCCCAGTTTTACTATCCCACACCAGAACAACCTGGCACTCCTCATTCCTTCTATCCTCCCATGGATGAGAATAGACCGAGGTTGTCCAAACAGACACTCCAGACAAACATTTCAGAAAATGAAACTCGTTTTGGAGCTTTCCAAACGTCAAAACAAAACAAAACAAAACAAAAAAAAAAAAAACCGGCAGCTGAAAGACATGAATGTATAAGAAGAGTGGCGAAAACCAATTAGGTCAATAAAAATCAGATGATAAAAGCTAAAAAATGAACTACAGCTGAAAAGCCTGGGTGAAGGAAACAAACTAACAGCTGCACACAGCAGAAAATAAACTTATAGAATCCATGAGGTTAAAACCTTGTGTCTGTGGTATTACATTAAGTTGAGAAGTATTTCAACTTTATCTTGAGAACCAATGAATCATAGGAAAACAGGTTTGAAAACAAATCTTCAACACTATTTGGCCAGACCATAAACCTGCACAATTCCTTAGCACCACTGGGAAAGAGAAAATACCAGAATACATAGACTGAATTTCACAATCATTGTAAACTTCATCGCAAGAAACTATGCAAAACTGAAAACGTCTTCAAAAAAATAGTCAACTTAGTTTTTACATAGTCACCTGTTTTGCCTTCTTCACATGATCAATCACAATTTTCATACAAAAGTACACTCTGCTTCTTTTCCGTTGTCATATTCTAAACATTTCTCATGCTGTTACACTTTTTTTAAAAAATCTTTTTGACATTGTTAACACACGTACATGAATCAAAATGAGGACATGACGGCTCCTAGGTATGGTTGGGGAGAGCGACTTTATTGTCAATATGTGGGAGAGCACAGCCAGAGGCATCTGGAAGGTTCCATACTAAGCCGAGCCAGTAGAAAGAGATGGTGGAGAGAGAGGAGAAAAGGAGAGGGGAAAGTAAACCGGGAGAGGAGCTGAGGACCAAAGACCAAGAGAGAACCAAGAGCACATATGGTCAGATAGCTGAGTTTTATAGGGATCTGAAGCCGAGGAGGTCGGACAGATTAGGGTAGGGGCCAGGTCAGAAGTCCTGGAAAGGATCACAGGTGCTGAGTAAGACTTGTCCTGTTTTTTTGTTTTTGTTTTTTTTGGGGGGGGAGGAATGACAATATACAGTGTGTGGGTGTGGGTGTGTCCTTGTCCCTCAGTATCCTACAATTGGAGTGATGAAAAGAAAAAAAACCAAAGCTTTGGTTGTCCTAGAACTCTGTAGACCAGGCTGGCCTCAAACTCACAGATTCTTCTGCCTCTGCCTCCTGAGTGCTGGGATTAAAGTCATGCGCCACCAACAGCCGGCCTCCATAGAATTCTTTTAAAAAAACAAACAAACAAACTTTATTTTAGACTTACTTGATTCATCTGAATGCTTTACCTGTATGCATGACTATGCACCACATGCATGCCTGGTGCCTGAGGAAGTAGTGAGCCTCCATGTGGGCACTGGGACTCAAACCACAGTCCTTCAAAAGGACAAGTGCTCTTAACCATTGAACCAACTCTCCAGCCCCTCCATAGGAGTCTTAAGAGATAAGTAGATGTTTAGATTTAAGGCCGTGGTTCCTGAACCTTCACTTTATGTCTATACCTTTTCCTAAACCTGTACACTGATGGAGGGATACACTATGACACCTTGCTAGTCCATTTCCCAACTCTTCCAGTCACTTCATCTTTCCCGGTTCATTAAAAAAAAAAGACAGACATACCTTTTACTCACAAGAATCATAAAAGGACATATTACTCTGGAATGCAAGAACCTCAAGGAACTTTATCAATTTGTTATCAGTTGAAAGTATTGAGCAGAATTGAGAAAGTATCTATTAGCTGGGTAACACATTGTCCTGTTAAACGACACCCAAATAGCTGCTTTCAACAAGATACGTTATAAATTGCAAGAAATAGGTATTCATACTACTTCTTAGAGCCCTAGGTCAGTGTGCTACCCCGCAAGGGGATGCTGCCTTCAGCAAACTTCACTCAATGGTTTGCTTTGTTTTAATCCTTCCTGGCACAGTGTATGCAAAACAATGCAACAAAGTTTCTCCAATTTACCTGGCCATCCTTTTGATTTTTTGTCTATATGATCTATAATTAGCATTATTTTGCATTATTCTGAGAATTTTCAAATTTTTTGGACACCCCCACCCTGCAGCTGTTGTTAGAACCACAAACCTTAACCTGCAGAATATCGGTAAACTTCGTTAATGAGATATAATTTGGGGAAAGGACAGAATGAATCAAAAATATCTCTAGTTCTTAGTAACTAACTGGGCAACAGGACAATTTAGAAAAGCATAAAAGGAGCCTGCTTTCCTGTTGTCAAGAAACTGATTGTTGGAAGGCTGAGGATGAGTTCAGAGCAACTACTGTTAGCATTTCTTCTAGGCTCCGCCCCACAGTTACCAGGCAACAATCATGTGTGCCTGACTCACTGTAGAAGGGACTCCTTGCCCCCTCCTCTCTCTCTTGCCTTCTTGCTCTACCTCTGCCTTCTCCCGCTCTCCCTCTCTTTCCCCATCCCCTCCCCCCACGTGCTCATGGCTGGCCTCTACTCCTCTATTCTCTCTGCCTTTCTCTGCTTTCTCTGTCTCTACTCTCTTAACTCCCCTTTCCATGCCCTGAATAAACTCTATTCAATACTAAACCAACATGTGGCTAGTCCCTCAGGAGGAAAGGATGACTCAGCATGGGCCCCGCTGAGGCACCCCCTTCCACCACATATGACTGCACATCCACCAAACACATTCTCTCTCTCCCTATCTTTTTATAAAACACAACAAGAATAGTTACCTAGTGTGCATGAGGCCCTGACTTTGATCCACAGTGTTGGTGAGAGGAGCAGAAATGGGGGGAGGGGGGGAGGTTGATGAAAACTGACTGGGGGCTATTTCTAACTATAAACAAATGGACACAAGCCAAGCATAGTGGCTCACTCCTTTAATCTCAGCACTGGGAGGCAGAAGTAATAGAATCTCTGTGAGTTCAAGGTCAACCTGGTCTACATAGTGAGTTTCAGAACAGCCAGAACTACTCTCTGAGACCCTGTCAATAATAATAAATAATAATGATAGCAAAAAAAAAAAAAAAATGTACAAAAACAGCAGTTAGAGCCCAAAGGAGAAAAATTCCAACCATACGGGGCAAATCTGGGAAGGAGCGGAGGGGTAAGCTGAGCCTTAAACAACCAGCAGGAACTCGCCCAGCTGAATGGCAAGTAAAGAAACACAATTTGAAAGTAGAGTTCATGGGAGCCCATGAGACAGCTCCTTCTCTATTTCTTCTTCCTCTCCATGCGGTGGTACTTCTGAACGCACCAAAGAAAGTCCTGGCTTCCCTGCCTAATGACCTATTTCTTCTCTCTTTCGCCTTAACCGGGATTAACGTTCTCTCTATGTCTCTGCTCTCTTACAGTTTTTAGGAGTGCAGTCTGATTAAAGAACTCATAAACCCTAAATTACCTTAAAATTATAGAAATATGCAGGGCAGAATTCTTTTAAAAGTGAGAATTCCAGGTGCCCCCTTTATATTTTGGGTTTTGTCTCTCATTCTCTGGATGACTTAAGACAAGCAGGTAACAGGTTGCTCACCAAATTCCGACAGTTTCTCTTGGCTCTGACTCTGTCTTTGGTATGGTGCTAACATTTTCTCATTATCATGGGGTAGAAATCTTGTATCCGTATGAAAGTATGTTTCTTTCCTTTGCTGTCTTATTTACAGAGGCCGTCACAGCCCCAGCTCTAACTCCCTAGATGGTAGCACTGAGAAAGGATCTAAAATATCTTAAGAATCAGCTTCATCTTCAGCCCAGCCTACCCAAAGACTGACCAGCCTCTCTGCTGTAGGTTCTCAAGGTTCTTCAGAGGGCTGAAGATACACTTGATGACTGGGGATCTGCTCTTGTGATTCTTTATAGAGTAAAGGAGTTGCCTTGTGAAGTGGGGAGGAGCAGAGGTCCAGGGAGAGAGTCAGCCAGAACCACTCCCAGATAAAAGGCTACAAGCAGTCTCAGACTCCTGCCAGTACACTGAGACCTGCTGGGAAAGATTTGAGTGTTGATGACCTTGGCTGCAGTTTGAGCCTCAGTCTTTTCTCCTATCCTGATCTCTGGCCATGACCCTGACTGGCCCTCCATGCCTATGTGAATGTCTAGCCCATCAACCAGGGCCAACTATCCCCAACCTTACCAGTAATTCCATAGCCTCAGCTCCATTCTAGCTGACAAGATAGAACCAAGAATTGTCGTCAGTATCTATTAATCACATCTCATTTGGTATGCAGTCTGACTGACCACATCTCTTGCAAACTCCTCATAATCATATTTCTGTTGTTTTACCATGGCCTAATAAACTAAAAATTCCACTTCTGGTGGCAGACTTGGCCTCTGCATTGCTGCTCCCTAGGAAGTCAGACTCACTAGTTCTGAATGTGTGCTTTTAATAGTTTTATTATTTTAATAAAATAAAACTAGCTAAAGTGTGCATTTTCAATAAATTCTAGAAATGATTCTTATGCCTGCTAAGTTTGAGGCCATGGCCCATATAAGATCACTATCTCTGTTTTTCCAAGCAAGAGACATCACTTACAGGAATCCCAGGCCTCTGGCCGGTTACTGTGGGTGTCAGTCCTTCTTATTAAGTTAGTATCTGAAGAGAAGGAAATCTAGGACTGCTATAGACTTCTTTACTCAGTTCTTAAACACAAGGCTGCACACCAAGGTTGTAAAATTGCCTGTGAGTGAATAAGAATGCCCCCCACCTCCACCCACCCACCCCCACCCCCCTACCCCATCAGCCCCTAATTTTGAATGCTTAGTCATCAGGGAGTGTAACTGTTTGATAAGATTAGGAGCAGTCGGTTGTGTGGCCTTGTAGGAGGAGGTGAGTCACTGAGAGTGGGCTTTGAGGTTTCAAAAGCCCATGCCAGACCCAGTCTCACTCTCTCTGCCTGTGGATCAGGATGCAGCTCTCAAGTACTTCTCCAGTACCTGCCTGCCATGCCTGCCGTACCTGCCACCACACTCCCCACTATTATGATAGTGGACCAAGCCTCTGAAACTGTAAGCAAGCCTGAAATTAAATGCTTTCTCTTATAAGAGTTGCCTTGGTCATGGTGTCTCTTCACAGCAATAGAACAGTGACTATGACAGTGAGTTTATTGGCTTATGGCCTGATGAGGCACCCTAACTGTGGTACTGTGATCATGATTTTTCTATCACCAGTCAGATGGGGCCAGGTTACTATCAGTTGCAAACAGACTGATAGAGAAGAGTCTAGTCATTTATAACCCAGTAGTCTATCAGGTCCTACTAGAGCAGTGAATACCAACTGCCTCCCTGCCTGAGTCTTAAATGCTTCTAGGCCTTGTCCAAGGGAGAAGTTCAAGGCACTTCTCCCTTGCCCTGGGAGAATGCTTGCTGCAAAGGCCTTGTTGCCAGTCCCTAAATGTTCAAATGATCCTTTTGTACTTCTTTTAGAGACTTCTAGATCAACGTGCCTTATACAATTTAACTTATACTATATTCAATTTTGAAATTGCTTACCCAGACTGAAGATATGCTCAGTGGGAGAACATATGCCTAACATGGGCAAAGGCCTGGGTACCATCTCCAGCACTGGGAAAAGCAAAGGCAGGCAAGGTAGAAAAGCGAAAACAAACAACCCCCCACCCCCCAAAAAATCAAAGCTGTCTTCCTACATATCACTAATATGATGCCCACACAGGAGCTCCTAGCTACCTCCTCATATATGCAGCTTGAAAGCCTTCTTCCCACCATATGGTTGGGATGAATCATCATTGATGATGTGCCCTCTACAAGATGACTACCCCAGATTCCAGAACTACTTCAGTACCCTAGGTGTTCACAGCTCTAGGATTATTCTTCCATCCATCCTCTCAGTGGAATCTACTACATCCCTAGTGTGGAATTCTGTGAGGTCATTCTTACCTAGGATCAGCTCAAATGCATTCCCAATCCCTCTGACTTCCTGAGCATCTAAAACAGTAATTATCACTCTTCCTAGTGCTGTGACATTTAACACAGTTCCTCATGTTGTGCTGACCTCCAACCACAAAATTATTTTCGATGCGACTTCATAACTGTAATTGTAATGTACCATTTTGAATTGTACTGTAAATATCTGATGTACAGATATAGGTGACCCCTGTGAAAGGGTCATCTAACCTTCCCCCAACACCCAAAAAGGGTCATGACTACAGATTGAGAACCATTGATCTAGAGACTGTATTCACTGACTCTGTGCCTCCCACTCCATCTTAGGTTCTTTTTACATAGATCCAGCATGCTTTGCTGTTAAAGACTCTTTTTGTGTTTTTTTGTTTTGTTTTGTTTTTTTCTAGTGTTTTTTTTTAAAGGTTTGTTTATTTTATTTATATGAGTACACTGTAGCTGTCTTCAGACACATACCAAAAGAGGGCATCAGATCCCATTATAGATGGTTGTGAGCCACCGTGTGGTTGCTGGGAATTGAACTCAGGACCTCTGAAAGAGCAGTTGGTGCTCTTAACCACTGAGCCACCTCTCCAGCTCTGTTAATGACTCTTAAGACTTCAGCAGAGTTTCTTTCTTTACCTCCCCCCCCCATCCTACCTGTTTCTGACTTCTTTCTCCTGTTGTTACAATACCTGTAGAAAGAAAATCTTGTGTATTGCATGGATACATCACCTGTCAATTAAAAAGCCTATGGCCTATGGTCTATGGCTTAGGCAGGAAATAGAGGTGGGACTCCCAGGAAGAAAAAAAATTCTGGGATAGAGCTAGGTGGAAGATTGGGCCAGGAAGATGTAAAGACATGGGTGTGTGGCACCTGAGCACAGTTAACCAGCTAAATAAATGGATTATTTTTAGTTATGATCTAGCCAGAGAGGAGCCTAGCTATATGGCCAAGATATTTGTAAGTATATTTTGAGTCTGAGTCTTATTTCTGAAAACATGGGGCTGGGAGGAAGAAACAGGGCCTAACTTCTACAAATAACTTATTGTTACCCCAGGCCTGACCTCAACACCAATAGTAGAGAACTTCCTCTGGACTTTATTGCTGAAGCCAGGCATGAAAGCATATCTTTGAACTCCCAACCTTTCTGATTGGGAAATCCCTTGCCCATTGTTTCCTGACTGAAGCCATTGTGTCTCTTGATAAGAGTGGCTCCCACTGACATTGTTCTCTGCTACATGGTTAGTAAGGGGCTTCATGCCAAATCTTGGCCTTGCTTCCTGACCAGAGTAGCCATTCATACTTCCTATCCAGTCTCAGGTCATAATTCCTGTTTGGAGAGTCAATTTTGTGAGTGCTGTTCCCTCAAAGGGCCATCTAAAGACTGACATTATGATGATCTAATATAAAGTCCTAAGGGTCTCCCTTTGATCAGGATCAGGATGTGTCTTTGAAGATGGGGGTTGCTGTGCAAGCATCCTACTTGGACTTGGTTCAATCAGGTTATCAGGAACCAGTTTATTACTGTCACTATTCTAAATATTCTAAGTTTTCCATACCCTCTAGACAGCTAACTTAAGGATCAAAAATACCTCTTGCTTTTTGAGTCCCAATAAAAATAGCCCTTGCCAGGCAGTGGTGGCTCATGCCTTTAATCCCAGCACTCGAGAGGCAGAAGCAGGCGGATTTCTGAGTTCGAGGCCAGCCTGGTCTACAGAGTGAGTTCCAGGACAGCCAGGGCTATACAGAGAAACCCTGTCTCGAAAAACAAAAACAAAAACAAAAACAAAAACAGCCCTATGATTGATCATTAGTGGAAGCCAGACAACTTGTGTCCATGCATCCATCCATCTAGCTGTTCACTCATTCAGTCAGCTACTCATGTGGTGTGTGTGTGTGTGTGTGTGTGTGTGTATAATGTAGTGTAGTGTAGTGTTAAGGGTTGAACCCAATGCCTTGCACATAGCAGGCAAATGTTCTACTACTGAGCTATGATCCCAATCTCCTTTCACATTTATTTTAAGTCAGGATCCATGTTGCTCAGACTAAACTTAAACCTATTCTGTGTTTCAAGGTAGGCTGTGAACTTGTGATCCTCTTGCCTCAGCCTCCTGAGTAGCTGTGATTACAGCCTTGTGCTACCACACCCAACTTCATTCTGTCAATAGATATTGATTGCAGACTCTGTGTATCTCACAGTGAGGAGCCTAGGAATCCAGTGTATATGAGCAAGATCATGTTATACGTGTTCCTACTGGAACATTTGAAGTATTGCATTGTTGGATCAAATGGCGAGGGAGAGAGTGAGGTCCCGAGTGTCAGCCCTGAGCGCTCACAGCCACTGAGAGGGGCAGGACATGCGGGAAGTGACCTCAAGTTCTTCCACAGTACTCCAGGCCAGTCAGGCTGTGTGAGAAGCCTCTGCGGAGACACAGCCCATGGGTGGAAGAGAGTTGGCTGTTCCGGGGGGACGCATCGCAGCTGTCCCCGAGTTCCTAGGCTCTGGGCATCGCAGATGCCCCTGGATGCCTTGGGAGAGCTGGAAACGGAATAGGACCGCAGGCTAGAATGAGCCTAGGCAGAAGGGGGGGAAAGGAGCGTGGCTGGGGTCCCCACCGGGTCCAGGTGGGCGGCTTGGGTGTCAGCTAGCTGCTTTGGCTTGAGCAGAAGTCTGCTGCAGCTGGGGACACTGAGACAGCTTCAACGAGAGGGTAGACTCTCGGCTCATTAGGTGAAGGTCAGTTCCATTGTTTCCCACAGCAGATGAAGATGAATAGAGACAGTTCATAGTTCTAAAGCGTTTATTGTCATTGTGGAGAGTGGCGTGGGCAAGACTGTACCGCTGGGGGGGGGGGGGGGGGTTAAAATAGTAACTGGGAAGGGACGTGGCTAAGCCTCTAGGTGTCTCATTAACATGGGGATGTTGAGGCTATGTGGCCACACCTCTACCTATGGCAGGGCTTAGGGGTGTGACCACATCTCTACCTGAGGAGGGGCTTGAGGGGAGTGACCTCTTTTACGTGACCAAATGTCACAGACCTATGGAGAAATATAGGCACGCATTAGAAGCTGTATTCTAGGAGCTTTGGCAAACGCCTGCTGTCCCTTATAGGCTGTCCTCCACTTGGGACAACTTATTGGGCCTGCAGGGTTCAAACCTTAGCTCTACCAGAAAACAGACTGCCTATTACGGCCCTGCATCTAATGTGGGTTGTACAAAGAGGAGTGGTGACTAAGCAGAAGTTGAAGGGGAAGTGGATGTTTTCACCAACAAAAAATCAAAGCAAGAGAAGAGCTGGCTACTAATAATTTAAAGAAGCATTTGTATTAGCATGCATCTGTAATCACACATTCCAGTGCTAGGAGATTGACTCAGGAGGATTAGGTCCTCAAGGCTGTCCTTGGCTACATAGTAAATTTGAGATCATTCTGGGCTACACATTTGTGCACATGAACATGTATATACACCACATAACACACATATAGTATAAACATACACACAAAAGAGCATGTACATACACTACATAACATATGCATGCACACATATACACATATGAACCACATAACACATGCATGCACAGGCTCAAAAGAACATGTACATTTAGCATATAATGCACATATATATACATGCACATACAAACATGTACAGGCACCACATAACACACTCATGATATAATCATACACACACAAGAGTATGTTCATACACCACATAACACATATGCACATATTTGTATGTCTCAAACAAACAAAAAAGAACAAATAACCACAACAAAAATGAAAGTCCCAGAGGTGAAAGATGCTACTCGTGGCTGGATAATACTGTGCACCACAGAAGCAGTGGGAATCAGAAGGTGCAGACTTTTGAAGCAAGCAGGCCATGAAACATCTCAGGAATTCACCTGAGCTTGAGTGACAGGGTAGGGCAGACCTGGCTTCTGCTGTCTCAATGGCAGTCACGAACTTCTGAATTCTCCCAGAATGAGCAGACACAGTGCTGGAACCTGTCTGGCTAAGCCATGGGCTAAATAGCCACCAGCTCACAAGGCTTTTAGAGATCTCAAAACTTGCCTTTGAACAGAGTTTTAACAAAATGTAATTTGCCATTATTATGACTCCTCAAAAATAAAAGCAAGACAAAACCAATAATGTACACACCCTATTAATCCAGTGTGTGTATATAGCAGGTTGTGGCAGTGGAGGCCTGTTTGGCTTGACTAGAAGAGCCCTGCCTGCTACAGAATAAACAGCAGTTCTCAGACTATCTTTGTGTTAGTAAAATCACTAGACTGGATCCCTCTGTTACCACAGTGTGAAATCCCCACCTACTCTTCCCCAGGAAAGCACGAAGCTGCTACAATCCTGACTGAAATAGTTGTACCAGGAAGTGTTCATAAACCCCAAAAGACCACCAAGGAGCCAATTTTGATGTCTAGGGTCTCTTTATTTAAGCTCCAGCTTGGGCCACACCCACCGTCTCTAACACAGTAGAACAGGAGGGTACAGCCCTCAGCCCAGTTTTAGGCAAGCATTTATAGAGGCAAGAAGGTGTTATCTAGCCTGATACACATCTGATTGGGAGGCCATTATGGTCTTTAACATAATTGGCTGGTGCTGGGAGCCAAACCATAAACTTGACTTCTGTTTTCCTCCTGATTGGGGGTTGTTAGGGAGTGAGTGCCAGGGGCAGACTAGTAACCTGGAGGTGAAGATTTGTTGGGGAATAACCTGGAAACTGGTAGAGATGCAGGTTTTGTTGGAGAGTGACTCGGAAACTGGTGTTAAGTACCAACCTGTTAGATTTACAACTTCCTGTCAATAATCTTCAGACTTAATTGTTCCCATCACCAGCTTTGATGCAATGGTAATAACCACGATGATGGTAACTGCCAGTCTGTATCTAATCCTGCTCCAGCTCCATTTTTATAGTTATGGCTACTGAGTTTACCTAGTTAGCACATCAAGCCAGATGATAAACAGTACAAGTCAAACATGCAGAAAACTCAGCTCAACACAGGTTTATTGCCCACAAAAGATTCAGTCAATTTCTCTCTGCATAGTCCCGAAAGCTATCGTGGACATCAGACATCAATAGGCAAACTATGTTGTTAATATTAATTTATTTTGTTGAAACAGGGTCTCCTGGTCTCCAACTTGCTGTTTAGCAGAGAATGACCTTGGACTTCTCTTCCTCTTGTTTCTACCTCCTGTATGCTGGAATTACAGGTACATGCCACCATTACTGACTTATGATATGCTGGGGATCAAACCCAAAGCTTCATGCATGCTGGTCAAGTAATACTCTACCAACTGAGCTACATCTCCGACCAGCAAACTCAATTCAATCCATAAGTCACAAGAAAGGACAGAGTGCTGGAGAGAGAACCAAGCTTTCCTAGTAATTGCTCTTAGGAAGGCAGCATCTCTCAGACACCCCACTTTCTCAACCTTAAGATGAGGACAGAAGTTCCAATTGCAAAAAGATTGCCTTGAGAACTAGGTGAGATAACATTCATAAAACACACAGTAGGCACTCAATATGTCCTGTCTATCTAATTACCTAGTAAGACCAGACTCTAGCATTTTTTTATTCTGTATAAATACAGGTCTATTGCTTACAAAAGGTTCAGTAAATTTCTCTGCATGGTCCCCAAGGCCACTGTGGACAACAGACATCAATAGGCCAGCTATTTTATTATATTAATTTATTTGTTGAAATTTATGCCTGCTAAATGTGTTTGTGTCTTCTTCCACACACCAGATTTATACACAACACTATACAGGACAGGAAGTGTAACAATAGCCCACTGTAATCGTTGCCCTTGCTCACAAGCAAGTCTGAACAAGAAATGGTGACCACGTCAGCACAAACCCATAACTGCCATTCACAAATGCCCCAGAAGACACTCTGTGCTGACAGCAGGCCAGAACAATTGTTTTAATGTGTGAAGAACAAAATGTCCAGATTATCCTGCAATTTCTCTGCTATTATCCCTGCCTGGTCAATTTACTGTTCTACTGCCAAGGTTATATCTGGCTTGCTGTTCCAACAATATTAACCCTCTGCTCCCTGCACTCAGAAGTCTGAAAGGCTGACTTTGAATGAGAACCAGACGTATAGGCTTGTCCTAGGCATTGTTTGTCGCTCTGCTACAGTTCATTAAAGACGTTCTTTCCACATCATCCATGTCAACCTTCTCCAGTCTGCTCATGACCTTTCCCACAGGTCCCACTCAAGATAGCCTTGCACAGATGCACTCTCCAAGACTGAACGTCTAAAATTCTCCCAAATGACTCTTACATGCTGGACTTTGTACCTTGATTAGGTCTTAGGGAATCTCTTATTCCTCTTGTTAGAAACTGAATAATGCAATTGAGATTTCTGTAGACTTTTTCTTGTTAATGAGATTGATTATTCTAGAGAAACCTTGATTTAAAGAAATGCCAATGGGCTTTGTTTAAAACATTGATTTTAAGTATTTTTTAAAGTTCTCTTATTTTCCTCATACTTATTCATTGATATAATTATCTATTAGATCACCATAACCATTAAGTATTCCAAACCTCAGGGAGTCATCACTTAAGGGTATGAAATCACTGCTGGGGGAATAAAAACAAAACAAGAGACTTATTCATAATGTGGCATACGGTTGTTAACATTATCATGCTTTTAAAAATGAGGTGCTGTTTCACTGGCTTTATAAACATTGGTTTCTATTATGCTTTGCTGCTGTATCCTGCATTTCTATGTGTGTGTGCTATAGATACTCAAGATATGTCAAATGTGGGCTGCACATTGAACATATCCCCTCTATGACCATTCCCAAGGGCAGATCATATACCTCTGTGGGAAAAATCAAGAGCCTAATGAATGAAGCAGAGTCAAGAGTTTCGATCTTTGAAGCCTAATGGAGCTGGCCTAGCTGGATACATATCTTACATTAGACTTATTGTTAACCTTGGTGTGTGTGTGTGTGTGTGTGTGTGTGTGTGTGTGTTAATCTATTTACTTTACATGTATTCTGCCTGCATGTTTGTCTTTGTACCACTTATGTGTCTGGTATTTTCAGAGGCCAGAGAAGGCATTGGATCCCAAGAATTGGAGTTAATATACATATCTGCATCATGTGTGTGCTGAGAATCAAATCTGGATCCTCTTAACCATTAAGCCCCATATAAACCTGTTTTTTTTTTAAAAAAAACTATTATTATTTATTATTTTATTTTACGGGCATTGGTGTTTTGCCTACATGTATGTCTGTGTGAGGGTGTCAGATTCCCTGGAACTGGAGTTACTGGAGGAACAGTTGTGAGCTGCCATGTGAGTACTGGGACTTGAATAGACTCTAGAACAGCGAGTACTCTTAACCACTGAGCCATCTCTCCAGCCCCAATAACCTGTCTGTGTGTGTGTGTGTGTGTGTGTGTGTGTGTGTGTGTGTAACTGAAATTCCCGTCCCTTATCCAATGCCTCTTTTACTATGGTATGTCAAAAGTATGAGGCAGGTAGCTTATCTTTGCTAGTTTACAGGTCTACTAGTAGAGAGGAAATCTGTCTGGAATTAATTACTTCTAGGGACCAAATCTGGACCTGATACAGATGGTGTTTTGCATTTCTGAGCTGATGATATTTAGATAAGATTTCTTTGAAGTGATACCATGACAAGAAGAGACTCCTGCGAATCTTTTAGAGTAAAATACATATTTTACATGTGGACATATAGGGATCACTGGGGCCTAAGAGCAAACCGTAAGCAATCAAAATTGTCCCAGTGACTGGGCCTTATACTGTTACCCCCTTTCAAGTGCAAATGTAATCTGTGAAAACGCTATCAATCCCTCTATTGTTCTAAGTCAAAAGTAAGATTAGTCAGGTAGCTCTTTTTTGTCTATTAAATGGGTCTTTGAAAGGAGATTGCTCTGATGACAGCAGAAATCAGAGGAAGCAGAGAGGAAGTGACCTTGAAGGAAATTCTCCTACTAGCATCAGAAGATTCTGTTACTATTATGTTGGAAGAAGGCCTATAAGAAAGAATGGCCTTGAGGGGTAGACAACGGTGTCCAACTGACCGCAAGGAGGTGGGACTGCCTGTATATACAAAGAACTAAGTTCTTTATCTTGACATAGACTAAATTCTATGTCAAGGAGCGGCATAGAGGGGGCTAGAGACAGATTTCTCCTCAATAGAGAAGATTCCCCCTCTTGAGAGAAGAATGCAGCAAGCTGACAATTGACCTCAGTCTTCTGAAACTCCAAGCAAGGGACCCAGTCCTGCTATGCTAAACTTGAACCAACAGAACCGTAGAATAAATGGGCATCATTGTAGTTTGGGGCTGATGCAAATCATTGTTGTAAAGGAGCTTTCTGTAACTCCATTGCTCTGTGAGATCCACATAGCCAGAGAAAACAAATATAATCCTAAGTGTTGATTGACTATGTTAAAAAAAATAATAAGCCTTTGTGTGAGTGAAGCCAGTTATTAATCAAGTAATCAATGGCTTGTTGTGCCATTCATTGTTTTGATTCAGCCACTAACACTTTATATAGCCCTGCCTTCAAACTCTATCAAGTAACTCATTCCTATTTCCCATTAACCTCTGAGGAAAATTATTATTTATTTTAATCATTATACCAATGAAACTTAACATAATTTGAGTTTTATAGATGGTTAATTTCATGAGGAAGTTACATAACCACAGAGCTAGGTGGTGGGTGCAGGAGGAGGAGGTGGGAACAAGATGCATGGATGCAGGAAGAAGACCAAAAGAAATGTCAAGGTGAGTCCCACTAAGACAAAATGACTGTACAGCCACCACAAACTGATGGCAAAGTGCTCAAAGATCAGATAGTACAACACACCTTGGGTGAGTTCAACACATAGAAATTGAAAGAAGTCCTTTTCCATTGCATAATGGTTCATAAAGACTAATCTAGCTGTCTCAACAGCACATGGGAGCTTAGAAAGGCAAATTCCTGAGCCCTAGACAGTCAAACATTTGTGAGGGTGTGGCTTAGTAACTTCTGCTCTAACATGCCCCGTTGGTCATTTTTATATGGAATAACATTTGAGCACCACAATAATAGTGTTTTCACACATAACCTCTTGTGACTAAGCATTCTGAGATCCACAGAGTCATGAAGTTACCCAAGATCCAGCTTCCTCTATTGTCATACAGGCAATAAGACATGCCACTGGACCAACAACCTTGAGTTTTGAAACTCTGCATATCTTGGCATTCATCCCGGGTGTGTCCTAGCAGGTTACTTCTGAGTTGCATATATTAATAAGAATTTAAATTAAATTAGATTAGAAATTATTAATGAAGGAACAGGTCTCAGTAGAATATGATCCAGGAGAGGAGAAAATTCATTATACGTAATTTGCTAAATCCAGTCACAAAAGAAAGGGAAAAAAATAACAATAGGAGATTCTAACCTGAACATGGAGGTCACTCGTGCCTCTCACAGGAAAGAAAAAAATCATTTTAGAATGTGGATGTCCATGTAGACTTTCTGAATGAAGAAAATTGTTCTTGCAATGAAATCAAATCAACTATTGAAGAAACGAGAGTTTTGTTCCTTCTACACTTACCAGCACCCTACTGAGGTTTGTTTGGTGTTGTTTCTACATTGTATTTTTAAACAATGTATCTCTAAATATTGTAAAAAGTTAATCCCAGTGTGAAGACTTCAGCTTAAACTGGAGGATTTGTTTTGAAGACTTTCAATTCAAGGTTGTAGTGCTGGAAGCTTTCAGTCCGGGGTCTTTGTGGTGGTCAGAATAAGAGAAGCTTGCACAGGCTCATATACTTGACGACTTAGTGACCAGGACGTGCCACTCTATGAAAGGCTTGGAAGAATTGGGAAGAAATGTGTCACTGAGGGCAAGGTTTGAGGTTTGAAAGCCCATGCCAGGTCCAATCTCTCAATTCCTCCCACCCGTGTGTGTGTGTGAGTGTGTGTGTGTGTCTGTGTGTCTGTGCGCACGCCTCTCTTTCCCTCCCTCTCTTCCTGTTCCTTCTCCCCCCTCCTTCTCTCTTCCTCTCTCTGCTTGTAGATCAATAACTCTCAGCTACTGCTCCAGCACCTGCCTGCTGCCATGTTCCCCCATTATGATAATAATTGCCTAAATCTCTGAAACTGTAAGCAAGCCCCCAGTTTAATGCTTTCTTTTATAAGAGTTGCCTTGGTCATGGTGTCTCTTCACATCAATGAACAGTGACTGGGAATTTTGATACCAGAAGCTGGGGTGTTGCTATGACCGACAGGATTGTGCTGTTTGTCGAAGGAACGTGGAAGGCTTTGGGACCTTGGACTAGAAAAGTAGTTGAATGCTTTACATGGGGATCGATGGGATTTTTGTCTTATAATATCGCTATACTTTGCATTGATAAGAAAGAAAAGAGGACAGTCTGTGGTATTCATCTCACCTTATACTAACTGTAATGTTCTCCCATTAGACATAAGCTATCTCAGGGAATATCAACGTATACAAGAGTATAAGAGCATGGGGGAAAAAGAGGGGGTGGAGAAAAGAAAGCTGTTGCATAACTTTGTCTACGTACACCAGAAAAGTTACTGTACTTTGCACAAAATATTAAACATACTCTTTCTTGGCTAAAATGATTGGCACTCATTAGCTAATTGCAAATGTATTCTTTTTCTAGTCTCTCCTCCCCACAGATAATATTTACTGAGCCACCCAAGCATAAAACTGTTCTTGCTATCTTACAGTTTCCAATCTGGATCAAACTAGGTGATCTAGAATAAACCTTAGGATGGTCTAGACTAACCCATCTTAGACCCATCTGAATCTGTAGTAGGGTCTTTCTAATGTCCTTTCTCTGGGATGCTGTGTGTTCCTTTTTGGCAATGAGTTATAAACTAATTTTTTGCCATTATAAGCAGATTCTTTTTGTTTGGTTGCTTTTTTATTTTTTGAGACAAGGTTTCTCTGTGTAGCCCTGGCTGTCTGGAACTCACTCTGTAGACCAGGCTGGCCTCAAACTCAGAAATCCTCCTGCCTCGCCTCCCAAGTGCTGGGATTAAAGGCATTCACCACCACTGCCTGGCTATGAGCATATTCCTAATGGCCAGTTATGTATTATTGTAATGTCAAAGACTCAGTATTTTTCATGTAAGATGCCCATAATCTTTTAATAGAAAGAGAAAAGCTTGAATAACTTGAGTGGATAGGGATCCATTCTAAAAAAAATGAGTGCCTGATCCAGCAGCTCATCTAACCATTGAGCCCTATGCTAGCAAGCTCTTGTTATGTGGCATATCTACTATTTCTGGAGATCCAAACAGCATTGACGCTCTGGCTTCTATATCACAGTAATGCATTGTTAATGACAGAGATACATTCTGAGAAACAAACCACTTTAGGTTCAACCATAAAAACATCACAGAATGTACAGTGAAGTATAGTGCATACAAACCCAGAGCATGGATGCTTCCTAACATCAAGCAGCATGTGCCAAACATACTTGTATGTGCTGCTGGCCAAAGAGTAAATGTGGTTTTACCAGTGTCATTATTAAGCAAGAGAGGTATAATGACTCCAATGCCACTAGGTGTGTTAGCTTTCTGTCACTGTGACAAGATGCTAGAGAAAACAACTTAGAGGAAGTTAAAAATCTATGAAGCTAGGGATAATAGCACATGCCTTTAATCCTAGCATTGGGGAGGCAGAGGTAGATAGACTCTGTGAATTCAAGGGCAGCCTGATCTACATAGTGATGAGACCCAGTCTTGAAACAACAACCACAACAAAGATTTATTTTGACTTGTGGTTTTAAAGATTTAGTACACAGTCCTTTGTTCAAGTTGTTTCAAGGCTGGGTCATGGCAGCAGCATGTGAGAGAGGAAAACAGCTCCTCTCCCGGTGACCAGGAGGTGAAGACAGAAACCAGGGATAAAATACACTCTGCAAAAGCATGACAACCCACTATGTTGGAGAAGCCATGAGTGTAGACACTTCAGGCAGCTGCGTGTCTTAAGTCCACATTCAGGAAGCAAACAGCAATAGAGATGCTGTTCAGCTTGCTGCTTCTTTTTACTCAGGCCAGGATCCCACCCCATGGTATGGTGCCACATTTACTTAACGTGTGTCTTCTTACCTCAACTAACCTAATCTAGAAACTCTCTTACAGACACAGTCAGAGGTTTGTTTCCATGGTAATTCTAAATCCCATCAAGTTGACAAGCAAGACTAATGTCACACCCACTGTGGCATACTGCCTCCAATCAGGCCCCTTCCTTCTTAAAATTTCTGTCACTATCCTATGGCCAATTCAGCTATGAATGCATTAATGGATTGATCCATTGATGAAATTAGAGCCCTTACAACCCAATGACTTCCCCAGACCCCCATCTCTGAAAATGCTATGCAGGGTACCAGCTTTGAGGCAACACTTTGTATCCAAATCCCATACCACTAGGCAATCAGAAATTTTCAGTTCCACTACAAATCTTTTGCATTTGTTTGTTTGGTGTGTGTGTGTGTGTGTGTGTGTGTGTGTGTGTGTGTGTGTGTGTG
>JADRCH010000167.1:4808474-4873747 GCA_019843965.1 Rhynchomys soricoides
TGTGTGTGTGTGTGTGTGTGTGTGTGTGTGTGTGTGTGTGTGTGTGTATGAGAGAGAGAGAAGTACAACTCTGTAGACTGACTCAGTTTGCTCCTTCTGCCTTTCCTGTAGGTTCTGGAACCTGACCTCAGGTTGTCAGGATTGCTTTGCAGGCAACTTTACCTGCTGATCATCTCCCTGGCCCTCTCTCTCTGTTAGAGCCATCGAATACACTTTCACTTTTCTATAAGAATGGAGATATTCTAAAGAGACAACGACCCCTCCCTTCAGCTATCAGCAATGGGAATCTCATGCTGGGAGAAAGAAAAGGCTGATGCCTGGTGCCAGCTAGAGTCTCCAGATTCACACAGACAACAAGGAGAGATTAGAGACAATGGTGGGTTAGTGGTAGTCAGGAGTACTCTCTAACCTGGACTGGACAGTTTGATTATGCATACCTCTTGCCATATCTTGAGACCTAAACCTCATGCTAAGACCCTAAAAGTGGACCTAGTGTCAGGATCACTGGATCCCTTTAAGTATTCCTCTTCCCTACCCCTTCGCATTTGACCATCACTTGTCTCTGTAGTCCCTGTTAAGGATGCGTGCTGGAAAGTATCTCTTTAGGGCTGTCGGGGGCCCAGGCTTTGACCCTAACAATTCCCTTAACAGTGTATGGGCTGTGACTGTACTTAAGTGTTCTGATTTGCTAAATTTAGAAGTGATTATTTTATTTTATTGGAACTTATTTTTACTTATGCGTATGTTTGCCACTATGTGCTGGTGCCCAGGGTTGCCAGAAGAGGTCTTCAGAGCTAAAACTACAAACCTTTGTGAGTCTGCTGATGTGGATCCTAGTCCAAATCTTGGTCCTCTACAAGAACAGTGAGCACTTTGAATTCCTGGATTATCTCTCCAGTCTGAGAAGTGATTATTTTAAAAAGAAAGAAAATCTCCATACCTTACTAATGACTGAAAGCTACAGAGTAACAAATTATGCACAGTCGATGTCAATGAAGACGACAATAACATTATTAGGCACTTCCTGTTTGCTAGTATCTTACTAAATGCTCTCAAAGTTTAACTTCAAACTCAGAAATATTTGTTGCCTCTAGAGTAGTAATGTCCAATTAAAAGTGGTTTAAAAAAATAAATAAAATGTATCATTTCTTAATTTCATGATGTACTCTCAGTCAATCCTGTCTCTCTGAAGCCACCCTCAGTGTTCACGACATAGTCCTTTCAGACCCATAGTGTCAGGTGTCAAAGCAGCTTATATAAGGTAAGCGATTCCTAGCATCTCTCCTTACTAATTCTCACTGTAAAAGAAACGTTCCCCTCTCTGGGCTCCAGCAGCCATGACTCTAAGTCTTGTGTTACTACAAAGTCAACTGAGAGTGTCAGGGCCTGGAATTTGCCGCTGTAACAATGAGCTTGGATAGCAATAGGGGAAGAAGCAGACATGTCACTCACAGGTATTTTTCTACACTCCCACCCCCTTTACAAAGAAAAGGGGTCAGCACTTTACTAACAATTAGACTGTATGGTGCTAGCATAGAAATCTAGCACTGCTGCATCCAGGGCTCCGGGGCCCAGACCCACAGTGCATTTCCCAGCTGTGACTCTTCATCCATCACTGTGGTTCCGGATTTGTATAAAGACTATTGGGCCTCCTGTTCTATTGAATTGTGGTACTGATTAAAGAGACAAGGTATACCTAAAGTTCAGTGCCAGGCCCTGTTGTATGGAACTCACTGTGTAGACCAGGCTGGCCTTGAACTCATAGAGATCCTCCTGCCTCTGCTTCCTGAGTGCTGGGATTAAAGGAGAGCACCACTAAGCCCCCCTCTAACATCTTTCTAATTTAAGTTTTATATTTTATTTACTTTTACTTTACTGTATAGGTGGCTTGCCTGTGTGTATGTCTGTGCATCATGTGCATGCAGTGTCTGCAGAGGCCAGAAGAAGGTATTGGGTTCCCCTGAGACTGGAGTCTCAGATGGTTGGTAGCTCCTATGTAGGTACTGGAGCTCTTAACCTCTTAGCCAATTTTGTAGTAATATCAGTATATTTTAATATTACTGTATTTAGAGTAATAGCATCGACAAGCCATAGTAAAAAGCCAAGTATGACAGAGTAGAATTATGAAACTGAATAGTAATAAGGAAAGATTAGCTTCCCAGACACCGAAGCTTACGTTCAAGACACTGATACCACAGTGTGAGAACGATGCTTGAGTATGTTGACAGATTAGTAGGAGAGACACGGAGTTCAGAAGCAGACCCAAAATAGATTTTTGAACACTTGCCTGATAATAGTAGGGACTCTTAAATTAGTGGGAAGAGATCTTACCACAAAAGGATCTTAGACTATTCGGTGAAAAAATATTATCTCCTGGCACATACCCAGTCAATCTCGTGTGAGTTTGTGGAAATAATAAAGTCATGAAGGTATTAGAAGAAATATGAGAGCCTTCATTCCCAGCACTCGGCAGGCAGAGGCAGGCGGATTTCTGAGTTCGAGGCCAGCCTGGTCTACAGAGTGAGTTCCAGGACAGCCAGGGCTACACAGAGAAACCATATCTCGGAACCCCCCTGCACCCCCCTCCCCAAAAAAGAAGAAGAAACATGAGAATATTTTCTGTTTTCTGGATAATCTTCACATGGGATGAGTCATTCCTGAAAATAAAAAGAAGCTAGGGGGAAAAAAAACGAAAGAAAGAGAGAAAGAGAGAAAGAAAGAGAGAGAGAGAGAGAGAGAGAGAGAGAGAGGTGGGAGAAGAGAAGCATAGACCGATAAAGTCTATTATATGCAAATGAAAAATACCTACATGAAAAAAGACCATAAGAAAAGTCATAATCTATCCTGAGAAAAATATTTACAACTTATATCACACAGAGACGGTGGCTAATGTAGCCACTGTTTAACTAAAGATGTCTGCTGCTACTAGTAAGTGTGAACAGACTAAACAGAAAGCAACAGAACCAAAGCAAAGGATATATATACACAGGCGTTTCACAGACAGGGTAATGTCAAAGGTCCTAACACACATGGAAATCTAATTTTACTTTAAAATATCCTGAATAAAGGCTTAAAGGTAAGCTGGGCATGATGGTACATACCTGTAATCCTAGCACTCAGGAGGCAGAGACAGTTTCACTTCTGCTTGAGTTTGAAACCAGTTGGGACTACATGGTAAATTCCAGGAAAGCTTGGGCTACAGAACCTGCCTCAGAGAAAGCAAACAACACCACCACATCTAATGGTGTGCAGTTTTTGACTACTAAAGTTAGCAAAGATTCCATTTGGAAAAATATGGAGAAATGGCTGATAATATGCTGGCCAAAAGGTAAATGATGCGATATTTATGGACTATCTATACAACTTCTGTAAACATTTTATAACCAGCACGACGTCTTTGGTGCAGCTGCTTGTATTCTAATGCTAATTGGGTGTCCCAAAACAGTTTTTTAAAAGATTTATTTATTTATACGTAAGTACACTGTAGCTGTCTTTGGACACTTTTTTCTTCTCCCTCCGGCCCCTCTCGCTCCTGCCCTGCTTGCTGTAGCTGTCTTCAGACACCCAGAAGAGGGCATCAGTTCTCAAAACGGATGGTTGTGAGCCACCATGTGGTTTCTGGGATTTGAACTCAGGACCTTCGGAAGAGCAGTCAGTAACTGCTGAGCCATCTCTCCTGTCCCCCCTCCCCCAATAAAAAAACAGTTTGCATGAGAAAGTCTGCACCTCGCTCCTGAGAACCTGCCCCCAGTTAATTCTGATTGGTAAATAAAGATGCCAGCAGCTAATAGCTGGGGAGGAGAGATAGAGGTGGGATTTAGGATTTGGAACCTTGAGGAGAAGGAAAGAAGGCACCATGCCAGAGGTGTGTACAGGAGAGAGAAGCAGAGCCACCATGTAAAGGGATCAAAAGATGGGGGCCAGAGGGCTGCTCAACTGGGTCTAGAGCAGCCAAGACGGAACATAAAAATTTATAAGTAGTAACTCAGAATTATCAAAGGGAGGTAGAGTCTAACAGCATGGAGGGTAGGCAGTTGCCCAGCTTTTGTGCTGCTTAAGGCATATTAAAATATAAAGGTTGTGTGTGTGTTTCATTTGGGAACATTAACCATTGAGGTGGGTAGTAACCCCATGCCGGGATTTATTAAAACAAAAATTAACACTACACTTTGGGGCTTTTATCGTCTCAGTTATTAATCTATCTTATTTTTGTAGCAGTGATGGTCAAAATTATAGCTTCATGAATACTTAATAAATGCTCTACCACTGAGCTATATCCTCTGCATTAGGCTGAGATATAAATTATGAAGCATAAAATTCATTGTGTATGCAGTCAGCTCAACTGTTTGGATTTATTTGCAGAGTGTGCAGTTTCACTTCAATCTAATTTTAGAGTATTTTCGTGTCATAATGCTACTCACAAACACAAATAAAATGCTGAGGGCTACGGCATTGACTCAGTCAGTAAAGTGCTCGCTGGCAAACGTGGAGGCCTGCATTTGAATACTCAACACCCACATGAAAAGGGAGGCATGATGGCGTTTGTCTGTCATCCTAGCACTGGAGAGGCAGAGATAGGGTTCCTGGAGTTCTCTGCCTGGCTTGTCTAGCCTAATCAGTGAGCTTCAGGTTCACTGGGAGACTGTCTCAAAAGTTAAGGTAGAGCCGGGCAGTGGTGGCGCACGCCTTTAATCCCAGCACTCGGGAGGCAGAGGTAGGCGGGTTTCTGAGTTCGAGGCCAGCCTGGTCTACAGAGTGA
Organism: Rhynchomys soricoides; assembly: GCA_019843965.1. Lineage (NCBI taxonomy): Eukaryota > Metazoa > Chordata > Mammalia > Rodentia > Muridae > Rhynchomys > Rhynchomys soricoides. Next base: position 4,813,234 of record JADRCH010000167.1, read on the forward strand.
GTTCCAGGACAGCCAGGGCTACACAGAGAAACACTGTCCCAAAAAACCAAAAAAAAAAAAAAAGTTAAGGTAGAGATAGTAGAAGAAAGCCGAGAGAGAGAGAGAGAGAGAGATATGTTGGATTAGTGATTTTATAGTATATCCATAAAAATCTTCTGGGAAGACAGTTTGTTGAAATTTCCTTGTTTTTAAACCTGTAGTTTGCCCAAATAGCCAGGAGGAATGGTCCTAAACAGGTTATTACTGGGCTGGCAAGATGGCGCTTGGCTAGCAAACCTGATGATCCAAAACTCACAATGGAAGGAAAGAGGCAACTTCTGAAAGTTGTCAACTGACTCCCTCATGTGTGCCAGGGTACATGCCTGCATCCACACAGATATATCACATACATAATACATAAAATTTATAACATGGAACTGCATAGACAGTTTTCCTTTCTTTTTCACAGGGTCTTTTGTATCACAGGCTGGACCTGAACTTGCTGTATAACCAAGGGTGACGTTGAAAGTCCTTCAGCCTCCACTTCCCAAGTGCTGTGATTACAGGCATGCAACACCATGTCCATGTGGTATTAAGAACCCAGGGCTTTGTACATCTAGACAAGTACACTAGCAACTGAGCTAACCAAGCTAACTGCCCAGGAACTTAGAGATTCCTGTTATTTGCTAATAAACACTTCCTTTCATGCACTCTGACTCAGAATGCCCTGCATTTGAAGAGAACAGGAGAAGTGCTATAGGAGGCAAAGGAAATGGTTTTCCAAGACAGTTCTCACTAATGACAGACAGGATGAGGCGTGAAAGAGTGTGGATGTGGAGAAAGTCATGAAGCCTGTGTGCTTCAGAGAAAAGGAGAGAGCGACAATCTGTTTTCGTGCTTCCACACGAGAGTTAACCTGTTGGGTTGAGTCGAGTGGTTTTCATCACTCATGATATCAGTTCATCGGTTCTTTAAATGATATTTATCTCAGTTCAAACCTGATGTATTAATTGGCAGTGGGGGTTGCCAAATACAACTTATAAGTGTGTGCTTGTATGTGTGTGTGTGTGTGTGTATGTGTGCACGCCCATGCACACGCACACATGCACACAACCATGTGCATGAACAGTGTTCTTATCCAGGTATTAATGGTCAAACTAATAGTCAAAATCTAAATAGCTTTTCACTGGGCCCTCATAAGAAACACCAGGCACGGGGCAACAACATTACCTTTTGCTTGATCATTGGCTCAATGACCTCAAGTATTTGGCAGCTTTGAAACTTCCTCTTCACCTTTTGAATGACTATGAGGAAGGTGTAGTCATGTGCTGTACCAGTGTAACAGGTGACCTGCAACTGTGAAGAGAAGGAAAGCCACAGAAGCTGCATTGACTGCCAAGGTCAATGCACTGGGTCCCTCCTCCTAGTAAGACTCTGCAACAGTTTCCTCCACACCCCACAGCCCCATTCAGTCATAGACTGCCTGGTTTCACCCACAGCTGGGCATAGGTTAGCCTAGATCAGTGCTGTGGTATGTTGTTCCTTTAACCACATGAAGGATTTTGTTATTGTTTTTACCTCCAGCTCTGGGTCTCAGTTCAGTCTCCTCTCCACGATGAGTACCTTCAAGTCAATTTGATCTCTTTTTGCAGAGCCCTCTGTTAGGCAAGGCCTGAGAAGATCTTGTCTACAGATAACCTTGTGCTTGTTTCTTAGTTACTTTTGGGTTACTGTGGTTAAAAACAAAACACCATGACAAAGGCAATTTACAGAAGAGTTTATTTTGGCTTATGGAAGAAAGAGTTCTAGAGGGTGAGGGTTCCTGGGGACCGAGTAGAGGCGTGGTGCTGGAGCAGGAAACTGAGAGCTCACATCTTCAACCACAAGCATAAAGGGGGGGGGAGATCACACTAGAAATGGTACAAAGCCACTTCCAATGGCAAACATCCTCCACATCTCCCAAACCTTCCCAAACAGAGATGTCAACTAGGAGCCAAGTGTTCAAATGGCCAAGATTATGGGGGACATATCTCATTTAAACCAAGTTGTAGAACTTGCTACCAGGGGACAATTGTGCTGTTTAAGGTTTTGGAACAATGGCCACCACCACCAGCAACCAGGTTCCTAGTTTAGGCTTGCAACTGTGGTGAGAGTGTGCAAGGGCCCAAGGCGGCTGTTTCTGAAGACAGTAGCATCAAGCCTCATGCTGTCAGGTCCAGCTTCAGCCCAAGGCCTTGGGATTTGCAAAGAGAAGTCAAGGGCTGAGGTAAACAGCACTGTCTTGGTCTGAGAAGACCCCAGCAAGAAAGTTGTTGGACTGGAAGATAAGCCAGATGGAGGAGCAAGGAGCAAAGGGGATCCATGACTGTTTTTCCTGCCCACCACCCAACTCCAGGGGAGACAGTACAACATCAGCCCATTCCTAAACAAGACAACATTCTCTGAGCTGAGCACCATGAAAGGCTAAATCAAATAGATTATAGTCCATCTCCCCAAATGCAAATGTGCAGAATTGCCTCACAAAGTGGAGCAGAAGGCATTCCACCTGAATGGCTTCAAGGCTGGCACTCCTATACCGCATTTCTTCGATTTTCTAGTTTATGGCCCAATTTCCTCAATTTGTTAGAGGCGCGGGATCCGGCTGAGGCACCATCCTTGCCACTGACTTCCTCCATGTTCAATGCCAGCACTAATTAACAGCTTCACTGTGGGCAGATCAGTGCCCTCTCCAGTGCAGCTCTATTTAATTCACTTACATACGAGGCTCAGTATTTTTCCTTTCTTTAAATCTGTTCCCCACAAGCAGCAGTGGTTCTGATAGTGGGGGTACAGGTAGGCAGAAGCACATTGTTTTCTCTTCCCCATCTCATGTTGCAGATTAGATGTGCTAAATAATGATAGTGCTAGCAGCATACATGTGTGTGTGTGGGGGGTGTTAGTTTGAGGTTTGTTTTTCATTTGTTAATTTAACACAAATAGTGTCATCTGGAAAGAGGGACCCTTGGTTGAGAAATGCCTGTAGAGAAATCTGTGGAATGTTTTCTTGTTTAATGATTGATGTGGGAGGGCCCAGCCCACTGGGGGCAGTGCCACCCGAAGCTGGTGGTCCTGGGAGATATAAGAAAGGTACGTGACAGGTTCCTCAGTGCCATGGGTGCACCTCAGAGGACCCATCAGCAGTCCCCATAACGAGCCTTCTGTCCTGTCACTCTGTTGCGCTAACCGTGCGAGGGAGAGAACTGACGCCTTACTTTGCATTACTTGCCATTGTGAGGAACTTTTAGAGCATCTCTTTGGAAGTAGTCGAAAGCAAGATTGGAAATGTCTTATCTTTCTATAGACATCTGGGCAGTGTATAACTGTGGGAAAACCACTACCCCTTTGTAAGCTATGGAACCCATAATGTCTACAGATATATGATGTTTTCATCAAAGAAAGAAAATATGGTCCAATCAAATTTTCCAAAGATACAAAAAAAAAAAAAAAAGAAAGAAAGAAAGGAAGGAAGGAAGGAAGGAAGGTACCTGAACACGCTCCTGGAAAGCATAAGCAGTGCTCCTCTGTGGTTCTGCCTCCAGATTTCGAAACTGAGTTCCTGCCCTCACATCTCGCAGTGTAGACTGTGATCTCAGAGTTGTAAGATGAAATGAACCCAAGTTGGTTTTAGTCAGTGCTTTATCACAGCAACAGAAAGTCAGCTAGGACAATGTGAGCCACCCACAGTCCTCAAGAGTAACTTTTTCCCTTTTTTAGTGGATATTATCTTTAATTTAGAGAAAAACACTGAGATTCAACAAGGTTTATAGATAGCTGACTACATGTGTGTTCACCTAAAATTCCAGTGTGGAAACTTAATCCACAAAGGTGATATTGAAGATCTAACTTCTGGCTGATTTTTTTTTTTTTAAGATTTAATTATTTATTATGTATTTAGCATTCTGCCTGCATGTATGCCTGGCATGCAGGCCTAGGCCTGAAGAGGGCACTAGATCCCATTACAGATGGTTGTGAGCCACCATATGTTTGTTGTTGCTGGGGATTAAACTCAGGACCTCTGGAAGAGCAGTCAGTGCTCTTAACTGCTGAGCCATCTCTCCAGCCCTTCTGGCTGATTTTATTGGGACTTTTAAATCATTTCAACTCATCATTGGATAAACTCTCCCTGCCATGGATCAACCCCACAACACCCTAGAATACGTTACAATCCCAAAACTACCTGGATTTGGATTCCAGCGTGGTCCTTTATTATTTTATTCCCTCAGAAATAGGTTTATTTTAAAACAACCCCTCCTCCGAGTATTTTTTTTTTTAAAAAATAGACAAAATGTGGACCTGAATGCTAACTGTTTTAAGTGGTAACTCAATCATCATTAAAATGGTGTGGTCAGCAGAGCTTTGCTAAAACTAGTATTAAAACAAGAGTCAGGACTGGTGAGATCGCTCAGCAGTTAAGAGCACTGACTGCTCTTCCAGAGGTCATGAGTTCAAATCCCAGCAGCCACAAGGTGGCTCACAACCATTCGTAATGAGAAATAAATAAAAAAACCTTTGGGCCAGAGTGAGCAGGGCATGGAGGGTGGGGGGAGAGAGCGGGGCCAGAGCAAGAGGGAGAAGTGAAGGGGGGGGGAAGACAAGAGTCAGGGCCAAGAAAGCTGCAGAGAAGCAGGGCTGTGCCCCTCTAGCCACTGCAGCAGAACTCCTCAGACTGGACAGTCTGTGCATAAATGAATGCTAACAGTTCTGAAGCCTGAGAAGTCCAAGGTCAAGGCACTAACAGATTTGCTGTTTATTATCAGTTTTTAATTACACAGTAATGAAACACGTTTCCTCCTCGGGTGGACCACTCCATAGACTTAGGAGTCCAGAAACGTCACTCTATATATGTGTCCAACTTGGAGCAGCCTAGGTATTCTCAGAGGGAAGCACAACTGGGGAACTGAGAATGGCCAAGCAAAAAGCTGAGAAGGCTTGGGCTTATGGTTTGTTTGTTTGTTTGTGGGAGCATGTTGTCAGTTTCTTATTTTGTTTTTTTTTTTTTTTTACTTTTTAAAGTTACTGGGGCAGAATGCACATAAGGAAATGCATTGTTAAGACATTAAAATCATTTTTAAGTGTACGTTTATGCAGCACTGGGTACACACACAATGTACACACCCAGGGCTTTTCCAGAACTTCATTACTCCAAAGCAAACTCTTTAGCCACTGAAAAATTAACATCTTATTTCTCCTTCTACAGCCCTGTAACCTATACTACTCCATCTCTGTGAATGTGCCTCATATATGTGGAATCATGCAATATTTGTCCTTTTAAATGTAATGTTCATTCATGTTTGTTTTTTTTTCTTTTTTCTTTTTTGGTTTTTCGAGACAGGGTTTCTCTGTGTAGCCCTGGCTGTCCTGGAACTCACTCTGTAGACCAGGCTGGCCTTGAACTCAGAAATCCACCTGCCTCTGCCTCCCCAAGTGCTGGGATAAAAGGCATGCACCACCACTGCCCAGCGTTCATTCATGTTTTAACACATGTCAGAAGTTTATTATTTTTAAAGTCTGTATAGTATTCCACTGTGTGATAGAAGCTGGGTCTTGTGTGACCCTGTTAAGCAAATGCCCCTTCCAGGATGACCTGTTAGCTCAGTTAAACTATACTCTTTCTTTAGGTCATGAGGAATTGTTTGCTTGGGCATACCTCTGATCCTTCTACAACAGCTCCACGTGGGTGGCAGAGTACCCAGGACATTTCCCTGGCACCTGGCAGAACTTCTCAGAACAGTCAGTGTGCATATTTAAAGCTGCGTATGTGCACACAAACACAGACCCAAGAGGAGGCCCACACTTCTGCCTATTTTTGTCATTAGTTATTTTAATAAAGATTTCTTGCTAGTCTTAATACTTACTCAGCACCTAAAATTTATTTCTTCATCATTAAAAAAAAATGCTGAACTCCAGGTTGCCTGGGACATCATGCCATGTTCTCTGACAAGCGCGGGTTGATATTTCTCAGAATACTGTTTCATAGTCTTCACTGGAGATGAGAACGAAGGCTAGTCAACCATAAAGAATAAAAACATTTATTGAAGAAGTGCCATCGCGCATCAATTCCAGTTTGGCAGGCATGTGAAGGGTGGGTTGCTAATGTTTTATCATTACCCGACACTTGAGACATAGCAAGCATTGTGGTAGTAATAATAATTAATAATAATAATAACAACAAACTCTAAGCTAAGTAGTTAAGTTACCATGACAAAGAAGGTCTAGAAGATGCTATGAAAGCTGTCACCTCTCTCAGAACCAACACGAGGTCTGACTGTGGGGCCCAGTAGCTTACAGCTATAAAGAAGTGAACATGGCGGCTGGGGATTCAGAGAAGGGAGGATTAGGAGATACACAAACCAGGAAGAAGGCATTTGTTCATGAGTTCCTATAAAAATATAGATCTTTTAAAAACCTGAGTAGCAGGGTGTGGTGGTGCACATCTTTAATCTCAGCACTGTCAGGGTCAGAGGCAGGTGGATCTCCGTGAGTTTGATGCCAATCTGGTGTACATAGCCAGTTTCAGGCCAGCCAGAACTATATAGTGAGACCCTGTACAAAAACCAAACCCAAAGACCAGAGTAGGTATATATAGTAATTCTTTCCTGTGACTGCAAATATACAAAAATGTCTGTTCATTGTACACATGCATTATGTCTTTTGCAATGATTATACTATGTATCACCTCATAAAAGTTTAAGGCTTTGCTTATTGCTTTCTGGCTTTGGCTTTTCCCATCCTGGGAGAGCACAAAAGCCTTTAGAGATCCATCAATCCAACCATTTTATTTCACAGACAAAGGAGAATAGCTGCCCACTGGCATATTCATCCTCAGGGACAGAGATTGGACTGCAAGTAGGTCTCCTGGTCCCCAATGGGTACTTGCTCATTATTTGCCATGACTCACCCCTAGCTACATGCCCAGTCTGTACTTGTTTAAACTGTTTCAGTCTCAAATGGGTTGACATTCTATGAGGGAATGGTACAAGTCTGTGTGGGCCTCTCTGGCATGCACACACACACACACACACACACACACACACACACACTCACACACACGCTGCCCTAGATAGATGACAAACATTCTGAGTTAAACACTGTGTGCAAGGGACATCTCTAAAGGCCAATGAGAGGTTATTGATTTTAAAGGCAAATAGCCAGTGAGTCACATGTTTTTCACAAGCTCTGTGAATTAAAGCCCTGGTCACAGAAGGTACCTAACAAGATCAGGCCCATCTGCACAGAGTCCCTCACTATCACACTCTCAAAAGGACTGCTAATTTGTGGTAGGAACCAGTTCCAAATTCCAGCAGAAATAAAACCGCACATGGGCTGGCTTATTTCCAAAAGCCTGACTGTTCTGGCTTTGTTTTTTTGTTTTGTTTTGTTTTGTTTTGTTTTGTTTTTTGAGACATGTTTCTAGGTGTATCCCTGGATATCCTGGAACTCGCTCTGTGGACCAGGCTGGCCTATGAACTCAGATCTTCCTGCCTCTGCCTCCGGAGTGCTGGGTCTAAAGGTGAGCACCACTACTGCCAGCCCTGCCGTCTACTTCTGGTCTCCTACTTACTACTTCTGTACTGCATGTCCCGTTCTGGCCACTCATGTTTCTGTGTGACAACGCCAGGATGCTTTGTGGTAACTAAAATTCATGAGAGAAGCATGAAGGGAGGTAGTCAGACCTGTCCTGGTCAGAGCCATTTTCCTCGTGTCGTTTGAGAAATTTCAATATCGTATTTTGAAAATGTCTGTCACACGTACCTGTATATGGTTCAACCCAAGAAATGAGTTAAGAATATTCATGAACTATGAAAACTATAAGAAAAGTGCGAGAAATTCTGACAATCTTGAGTTCATCATTTGAAAGTAGCACAATCCTAGGGCTGCAGAAATGTACCTTTCTTGTGCACCACAGATTTCTTGGCAGCAGACTCACATCTAAGCATTTCTTAGAAACTAATCTCTTTAAGTGAAGATGAATCATTTTGTTTACAAAACAGGAGCCAGCCGGGCGTGTGCTCCCCTTCAGGCAGTGAACTGTCTCTGAGGCACACTTCGAGTCTCTTTCCATATACTTTGTTGCCTCTCATACACAGATTCCCGGAAAATTCTTTCCACTTGTGTGGAGAAGCCTTGGCTTTCTTCCTCTAGGGCATTGATGGTTTGCAGCGCCAAGGGAGTCCTTTCCCTGGGAAGAGGGCTGTTGAGGGGCCGCATAGGTATGACGGAGTTGTACTTGTGCTGCCTGTTCACGGAATTCATCAGGGAAGTGTAGAACTGGAAGTTACACCAGGTATCTCTTAAGAAGTTCTCGGTCAGTAACAAGATCGTCCAGGCTGACCCATTTACAGCGTCGTCTAGATTCTGCAAATGCAGTCTTCCGCACGGCATCTCGGCGAAAACGATCCCAGGCTTGATACCAAAGTCGTTTTGCAGTAAATTCTGCACCCTGAGGGCCTCGTCCGTGTCATCTTCTGCATGCAGTATCACAAATTTGAGGAACTCTTCTTCAGCTTGCTCCTCGTGCCCCTCCCCCCTTGCTTCAGGTCCATCCTGCTCTCCTGTTGGCTCCTGTGCGCCATTGCTTTGCTCCACAAAACCACGCAAGGACGCATCCTCAGAGTTCTTGGAGTCTGACTTATGGCAGTCTTGATCAGCATCCACACTGTCTCTTTTATGCCAAGAAAGAGGGCACTTATCTAGTTTAGACTTCCCAACACCCATGGTGGACTGGTGGGGCAGACGAGGGAGCTTTAATTGAGTATCAACGGTTCTTTTCAATCTAAAAAGGGAAATTACAAAGTAGAATTTTGTTTAATCAAAGCATTTAAAAGAAAAAAAAACTTGTGTTCAAACTGAAAAATAAAAAACCAACCAAAAACCAAAACAAACAAACAAGCCCCCCCCAAAAGCCTCAAAAAGACCATAATACAAGGGACTAAGAAAGAAATGGCAGTCAACCAAGAAACCAAACTATCAGACTTTTTTGAGTTTCACAAAGGCTTCCAGAGAAGAGAAACCTTTTGGTAGTGAACACAAACACAAATAGGATGCAAATATCCCAGAGATGACTGACTGAGTCAGAAATGTCAGTGTTCAGGATTCACTACATCACTATGGTGCTGGAAGTGATGGAGAAGAAATTAGGATATGCAAAAGCCTCTTTCTCCAGGCAGTCCTAGGATGTCAGAGAGCATGCATCCACCCAAAGAAAGGTAACTTCTCAGTTTGGATCAGAACCTAGAAACTAAGGTCTACAGCTTTCTCCAGTGAAGACAACCAAGAATGACACACTTTCCATTTGTTCTTTTGTGATCTGACATTCTGGAATTAGAAGAATTAGACCAGCTGCAAAAGAAAGAAATGTAATCCACACGAATGGAATTTAACTTCAGAAGATGTTGGCAATGCTAATTAAGTTCAAGGGAGATTCTTTTCTCAAAAGACAGGAAAGAAGATTGATAAATACTGCTTTCATAAAGTCAAATATAAGGTACAGCCATACTATTTATGCTCAAAGACTCAAAATAAACTGGATTCAAAAATAAACTAGGCTTTTGAACCTATGCTTCCACACATTCTTGGGGCTGTCATTCCCTTTCTTAATTCGCGTTCTCTGTTTATACCACTGTATGTGTATATACAGTCACATCCACAGCGACCTAAATAATATAGTTACAGATGCATATATAATTCAGATTTAGAAGTGGTGACACCGATAGAAAAAACACATTCTGAATCTCATTCTAGTGCATATACATGATAAAAGGCCCTTACTACTGCCCCTGGTTAGAGAAGGAATCAATGGCCACTGCTTGTCATGCAAGGTTTTTGTACTTTAAGGCTGGGCTTCAAGGTGCTAGTCGACCAAGAGGTATTCTCAAGTGCCACTCTAAAATGTAGCCCACACACATTGCAAATAATAAAACCAAATGGATTTGCCCATTGTTCACAGCCTAGAGCTCACTGCTGTCCTTCATGACTGGTGAGGGTCTCATGCGGTCACTGTTCATCATTTGTGTCTGTATGTGTTTAGTATTAAGAACTGTGGGAAGACAGGGCAGAAAAGGTGATTAAGAACTGCTGGTGGCCATTGTTTTTAAGTAAGTCTGTGGAGGAACAAATGACAGAATGAAGAGAGACTAATGAGGACAAGAAGTATCTGTGCAGATATCTGGAGGGAGACCATTCTGGGTAGAGAGCCGCAACACACAAGTCCTGAGGCTGTTGGATGCCTGGCATCTGGAGAGTAATGGGAGGTGGAGTATGGGGGGAGCATGAACTGAGTGGGAGGAGATGGCAAGGGAACACAGAGAGGAAGCCAGACCTGTCCAGTCTCACAGGTTTGGCGCTTATACTAGGTCAGAAAAAGAGAGTTAAGCCCAGATGCAAGAACAGCAGTTAGTCTGTCCTAGAAACCCAGCAGAAAATACTGGTGGCTTGAGACAGCAGCAGCAGAGCAAGTGGCTGGGCTTGGGATGTGTTTTGAAAACAGAGCTGAAAGGAGCTCCTGCTGAGTAGGCACTGGCAACTCTGTGGTTGGGAGGGAGGTCAATCCCAGACACACTTGTTTGGCATTTACCTTCCTATATACTGTATTTAAAACCTAAAGACCACGTGAGATCATTAAAGGAATGAGTATAGACTGGAAAAGGAAGCTGAGTCCCTAGAGTACCCCATCATTATGGAGGTCAGGAACAGAAAGAGCCAGCAAAGGAGAGGTCAGAGTGGTGGGGACTGGTGCTGCCCCAGATGCCAAGGGAAGAAATAGGTCAAGAGACTTTTTAACGGTCTTCGAATGTTTAGGATTGGCCAAGGAGGGTGAGCTCTGAGAAATATGGAGAACATAGAGAAGTACCACTGAGACAAGTAGACTTGGCACAGTGGAGGTGCACGGAGCTCTACCAGTTAGAGTTTAAAAATAAGACAGGAAAAAGCAATAATAATAATAATAAACTACTGTGTGTGTATGTGTGTGTGTATCTCGGGGTAGTGGTGGATATCTGCAGGTCTCTTCTTCATTATTCCCAGTAAGATAGGAATGGAGACCTTTCTGCAAATTGCCTCAGATCTCATTTTGAAATGTAACAGAGGTGCTGCTGGGGAGAAATACCCAGTCTGCATGTTATTATTCCTCTCCAGCCCCAAACCTGATGAGCCTCAGGCTCACTCTTCTGCCCAGAAGATGTCTATGTTCAGGAGAGCAGGCCAGAGCAGCAGAGCCTCCCTGCAGAAATTTCCCTGGTAGTCTCTCTGGGATGTTCCAGCTGCAAGCTATCGAGTCGCACCCATGACTAAAGATGGAAACATTAATGTGACCACCCCCTTCTTGCTAAGCTTAGTCTCTCCATTTAGCTCTTTGTGACAGTAAATTTCATGTGTTGAATCGAGTGGCTTTTGTAGCCCTAACTACCAATCTACAAAGGTGGTTAACATTTACATCAGTAAACTCTGAATGGGATAAGCCTTCACAATGTAGATAGGCCACATTCCACCAGCTGGATGTCCAGAGGAAGGATTCTGCCAGCAGAAGGCAACACAGCCTTTAGACTCAAGAATGTATCAACTCTTTGTTGTTGTTACTGTCTGTTGTTATTCTGGACTGGAGATTGAATCTAGTACCCAACCCTTGCCAGCGAGGTGCTTTCCCACTGAGATACATTCCTAGCCCCGGAAGGCACTCTGAATTCTAGTTTGCCCTACTTAGCCCTCTCAGTCCTGCAAACCAATTCTTTAAAATGTATCTTCTCTCGAGCCTCCATTTATGTCATATTGGTCCTGATGTTCCAGAAGGAACTTTAGCACAATCTCCCTTAGAAGACTAGAGACGTAGCTTAGCTGATAGAACACTCACCCAAGAGTTTTCCAACACTAGCTTAAAAGTTAATGTTCATCTTTCAAAAACATTTTGACTATCTGGGAAGAAATGCCCTCAAATAATAACAGTCTGAGGCTGGAGAGATGGTCCAGCCCTTAAGAGCCATCTCTTAAGGCTGCTCTTCCAGAGATCCTGAGTTCAATTCCCAGCAACCACATGGTGGCTCGCAACCATCTGTAATGGGATCCATACACTCTTCTAGTGTGTCTGAAGACAGCTGCAGTGTACTCATAGAAATAAAAATTAAATTAAAGAAATAATCTAGCCGGGCAATGGTGGCGCACACCTTTAATACCAGCATTTGGGAGGCAGAGGCAGGCAGATTTCTGAGTTCTAGGCCAGCCTGGTCTACAGAGTGAGTTCCAGGACAGCCAGGTCTATACAGAGAAACCCTGTCTCAAAAAAAAAAAAAAAACCCAAAAAAACCCCAAACCAAAAACAACAACAAAAAAATCTGATAAAAGACATATACACATAAAACTTTCAGTCTGCCTACAAGTTTATCACAGGACAAGGTTAAATATTTAAATGAGTACTTTTGAAATTTAATGCATTTACTGTCTAGTGTGTCTGTGACACTTGAGCCAGAGAGCCTTTTTTTTCATATCTGAACTGCACCATCTTGTGGTAGAAATACAAAAAATCCACAGTTTGTGTCCAGCTAAGGTTTTGCTATTAATAAATGCTTTATTGTTATTTATAGGTTTTGCTGGAAAGTTATTCTGCATCTAGACTTGCTGGGTTTGAAGGACATGAAACCAGGATGAACAGATAGACAATTAGGAAGCACTGCATTCAGGCTTTATGCACAGTGACAGGTGATGGGAGGTCACTGAGGAGGGCCGCCTGCAGTAGGGAGCAGCTCTCAGCAGCAAGCACCAGGAAAGCATCATTCTCAGAAACCCTATCTTAAGAAAAAACAAAAAACAAACAAACAAACAAACAAAAAACAGGCACCAACCAACCAACAAAACAAAAACAACCCTATTATGTTTAGGTCCCTGAGACGGCTCAGTAATTATTTATTCATAATGATAATTATAATTACACTTAATTCATATTAGGCTTGCTGAGGAGTCGGGCTCACTTCCCAGCATCCATGTTGGGTGTTCACAATTGCCTATAACTTCAGCTCCAAAGGATCCGATGCCCTTTTCTGGCTTCTATGGCTCCTGCCCTCGAGTGCAAATACCCACACATAAAAACTGCAGTCCAAGGTGGACAGGCTAAATCTCAAAGTGTCAGCAGAATATCCATATGGTACTTTTTTTGGAGACATGAAAGGTGCAAAATTGAGGGATCATGGATTCTTGTTCCATGATTTCAGAGAGCAATCGAGGATAGCCAAGATGGGGCAGGATTAGAGTCCCCAGAAGGGAGCCTTGAGAGACCACTGTGTGAAACTGTGAAGACAAAATCTAGGTTTCAGTGGAGACCCTGGGATGTTAGTGATGGCAGAACTGTGAGATGCCTGTCAATGGAAATCTGTGGGCACGGAGTGGAGAGGGCCCAAGAGCAAGGCTGAGCTGTCAGTGGCAGGGCTGAAGAAACCGGGCTACCCAAACCTTTTAGAGCCCGGACAATTTAATCATGTCAGTAGCACTGCATCACCACCCCTATACTAGACATCAAGCTATTTGGTGTTCGCCCTGCTGGATTTTTGTTCAGCTTTCGTCTGACTATTTCTTGCTATGCGTAGATTATTTTCTTTTAAAATAAGAATGCTAACTCTGAGTGGGGCTGGAGAGAGAGCTCAGAGTTCCCATAGCAAATTGTTCTTGCTAGAGGGCCTAGGTTCAGTTCCCAGTATTCAAGAGATGTGGTTCACCATCGCCTGAAATTCCAGCTCCAGGGGCTCTGACATGTTTGTCTTCCAAGAACACCAGTACTCATGAGAACATACCCACATACACATAATTTAAAATAAATCTTGAAACATATTTACTTTGTCCTAGTATATGTTAGAAATGTGTAATTCATTTTTAAAATTTTTATCTGAACTCACAACTAAGAGAATTTTGACTTTTAAAGTATAGGAACTGCTAATGACTTTGAGAACTGCTGTGGACTGAATTCATTTCCTAGTAATAGTTATGAACCTATGGAGACAAAGAGTGAAAGGTTGTGACTTTAAAATGATGTATTTGGTGTGAAATTGACAAGAGGTGAAACTGTGGCGGTGAGTGCTCGTGCAATGTTCCTAGATGGAGACTCACCTGGGGCCAGGCATGCCAGCATATCCATCAGGAATCACCAGTTTACTTTCTGGCCATTCCTGTGAGGGATTATTTGATTGGTTAATTGTGGTGGGAAGGCCTAACTATTGTGGTTAGCACCATTATGGGATCCTGGACTGCATAAAAAGGAGAAAATGAACTGAGAATTCGTCCATCACTCTCTGCTTCTCAACTGTAATGTAACCAGCTAGTTTAATGTCCTACTGCTTTGACTTTCCAGTACTGGGGAAGAGATCCAAAGCCTTCTGGGGAGTGATAGCCAGTCAAGCTGAACTGGCTAGCCTCAAGTCCCCGAGAGAAAGACCCTGACTCAAAAATCAAGGTGGGTGGCTATCCTAAGGTTTCTATGGCTTCCATGACTCCTGGCTTCCATGATGCATGTGTATATATGTGCATGTACAACCATACTTATGTGATCCCACATGTACACATGTATACACAGAAACAGTAGCGATGCTTTGGTATTAAGAAACACCATAAATATTCCTGCTGCCTGGGAGGATTGATAAACAATTATGAGATGGAAGAAAGATGGCTGAAGGCATATATATCATGGCTCCAGACTATTGGGTCTTGCTATGGAGCCCAGCCTGGTCTCCTTCAGTCTCCTAAGTGCTGGAATTATAGGCATTTGCTACCGCTCCTACCTTAACAGACCTTTTCAAAGGTCAATGAGCTCATCTCTACTTGAGATGACTGTAAGAAAGTGAACTTAAAAAGTCACCCCTTCCTCCAGGCCTGCGACACACACAGCTCTGAACACTGCTGTTTGATTTTCAAGGAGGCAAGAGCACACGAACAAACACCAGTGAGAGAGACCATAGATAGCATTTTCTGCAACAGCTGACCTCTACTGTTCTTACCAGTCAGCATCCCTGGCCCATAATACACCACCAGTAAGTGTAAAATAGATGGATTAATGGATACATTTGTCAAGTTTTCCTCTTTAATCTGCTCTGCCTCAGATACTTTGCTTCTCTATTGATGATAGTGATACACTATTGATTTACCAAGATGAAAACCCAGGAAATCATTCACATTCCCCCTGATCTTCACCATAGCTTCTCCCCATTAATCTTCAATTCTTGAAAATATGTCTCTAAAACTCTTCCACAATTTTCCTATTCTTTTCATGGTCTTGTGTCTATGTGAGGTAAAGACTAGCATTCCTCCTTACGTGATTATAAACCCCATGATCCAACTGGTCTCATCTCTTCCCCTTTAGGTTATTTTTAGACTGGTTTTTCTGCAATGGAAAACTGATGCTATTTTTCAGTTGCTTAAAGATCCCCAGATAACCTGTACCCTGGGGGGAGGGGACCTCCACTTTATTTGAATAATATACGAGCCCTTCATGACCTCATCTTTTTTGTTTCCCTTCGTACCATCTCTCCCATTGCATCAGCATTCAGAGTTGTAACACCCAACTATTGTCAGTCTTTCATACTGCCTATTCTGGTTCCATTTCTGGGATAAACTGTCCCGACAAAAGGTGATTTAAAAGGAGAAAGGGTTTATTTGGCTTATAGTTCCAAGTTACAACTTGTCTGTGGCAGTCTGAGTGAGAACGGCCCCCACAAGCTCACATGTGAAGGTTTACCTCCCAGTTGTTAGACCTGTTTGGTCAAGATTAGAAGGATGGCCTTGTTGGAGGCGTGTCACTGGGGTGGGCTTGGAGGTTTCAAAAGCCTAGACCAGGACCAGTCTTACTTTCTTTGCCTGTGAGTCAGGATGTAAGCTTTCCACTACTGCTCCAGCACTATGCCTGCCTGCCTGCTGCTACACTCCCCCACTCCTCATTCCGCTATGACGGTTGTGGATTAACCTTCCTGACTATAAGTAAGTCCACAAGTAAATGTTTTCTTTTATAAATTGTCTTGGTTATGGTATCTCTTCACAGGAATAGAACAGTACCTAAGACACCATCATTTGGAGGAAATCAAGGCAGGAAGCAGCTAGTCCTATCAGCTCCATACTCAAGAGCAAAGAAACAATAATGTATCCTTGCTTGCTTGCTTGCCTGCCTGCCTGCTTGCTTAGTTCTCAGCTAATACTCTCTTTGTAGAACCCAGGGCCAAAAGCCTAGAAATGGTGCTATTCAAGATGGCTGGGTCTCCCCACATCAATTAACGTTCAAGACAATCCCCTGTAGACATGCCGACATGCCAATGGGTCAAGCCAATTTATACAATTTCTTAAAGTAACAGTTAAATCTAACCATCACACCATGTGTCTTGTCTTACCTCTGTGTTTTGCCTGTTTAGGATATATATTCCCACTATCTGCATAGATAGTCTTTTATAATTCAAGATACTGTTTAGGAGTTATGTTGTCATAAAGTAAATCACTTCTGGGTTCAGTAATACTCCCATGTTCCTGTAGTGTCCTGTTCACATCTCAGCATTCTTGTTATCCTTGCTGAATTGGGAGGTAGCTCCTACCTCATTTTCCCAGACTTCTCCATCACTATAAACAGCCCCATTTAAATTTGAGGTATCCTTGATACCTCCTCTTCTTTTCCTAAGTCATCATCACTGAGTCCTGTCAATTCAACCTCCAGATTCCTCCCAAGCTATTCCACCTTGCCTCTGCCATTCCCAAACCTTGCCTCAGTAATTCCCAAACCATTACATTTTCTCTACATTATTCTCATTTTGGATCAGCATCTGTTAGCATGGCATGTTTCACTTTGCCCTAATGTCTAGCCATTCTCCAACCAGCAGCCAGACTGAACTACATACCTGATAAGGTTAATCTGATCTGCAACCCTGAAGTGGCCCATTGTACTTAGAATCCAAACCTATTAATATGACAAATAATGTCCTATGTGGCTCCTCCTGCTCCACCATCACCTCACATCTCTTTCGTCTATCCCTTCAGTACTTCAGCCTGTGGATCTTCATGGCCCCTTTTACTTATAACTGGCTTAGGTTCTTTCTTAGTTTCAGGACCTATGAAGACATTTTTATTGGATGTTTGCAGTATGAATAATGTGAGTACATTTCCTTATTGTAAGAGATATTGTACATTGGCCATCTAATATTATGAGATTATGATGATTAATCTTCACTGCCAACAGGGTTTGGATTCACTTAGGAAACACACCTCTATCTAGGCTGTTTCAAGAGAGGTATAACCAAGGAGGGAAGAACCATCATGAATGGGTTAGCAGTCCACGCACTTGTGACTCTGAATGAAAAAAGGAAAAGAAAATGAAGAAAGTAAGCTGAGCACAGCCTTCATCTCTCCTGGCTTCCTGACTGTAGGTGAAATGTGACCAACTACCTCGGGCTCTTGACACTATGCCTTCTCGGCCATGATGGACTGAAGTTCTCCGAACTGTAAACCAAAATAAACATTCTTTCCTTAAGTTGCTTTTAGTCAGGTATTTAGTAGAGTAATTAGTATAGGAGCAAACAACTGAAATGCCACTGATTAGTCATAGTGGGACACAGCTATAACCCCAGCTATTTGGGAGGAAGACCACAAGTTCAAGGCTGCCAAGTGCAGAGTAACTTCATGATCAACATGGGCAACTAATCAGGACCCTATGTCAAAAATAAAAAAGAGCTGGGGAACAATTCAGTGACAGAGTGCTTGTCTGGCACATGCAAAAACTTGGGGCCCAGTTCCTAGGACTGAAGAAAGAAAAAGACCCCAGCTCTTGAAAATAGCAATGGAAAATGCTATATCTTCCTATGACAGAATTCTATCAAACCATTAACAATGTTTATGGGTAAGTTTAGTTATAGGACAAAATCTTCTTGTAATAATTAGTTGACATAAAATAGCACATATTAGACAACCCCAGCTTTGTAATACAAAATACAAATAAAATGACAGGAAAGAACTAAACCAAAAAGCATTATCTGTGTATTTTATTTATAGAAGGACATGTAACTATTCTGTGTTCATATATATATATATATATATATATATATATATATATATAATATATACACACACACACACATATATATGTATATATATATGAACACACATAAAACTCTTCATATACATAAGCACATAATTATGTGTATTTTACAGGGATAGTGCTATCTGAAGGGGGCTTAATATATGAAAATATTTTCTAGGTTTTGTCTTTTTTTTTTTTTTTTTGGTTTTTCAAGACAGGGTTTCTCTGTGTAGCCCTGGCTGTCCTGGAACTCACTCTGTAGACCAGGCTGGCCTTGAACTCAGAAATCCTCCTGCCTCTGCCTCCCAAGTGCTGGGATTAAAGGCATGCGCCACCACTGCCTGGCTGGTTTTGTCTTTTAAAATGCAGGTCCCATTAATTCAGTGGCCACAGTCACCTTCATATCTAACTATATTTTATCTTTTACATATAAGCAAATTTGACAATGGCATGGGTTTACTAATCGCACAACAAATCCAGCCCCCAGAGCTTCTCCAGCCCCCCACAACTGTAACCACTGCTCTGTCACCCGAACTTAAGCATTGTCACAGCATAAAGAAAAGGCCCCGGAGAAAGTAAATGCTAGTGACTTGAAAAACTGCCTCTGTCAGACTACAAAAACAGAAATGCAAAGTTGATTCTCATCTGGGCATCTACTTTTTTATTGGAAATCTCTTAGACCCCCTTCCACTCCCTGCCAAATCATGGTAAATATGATGGTACCAAATTCAAAGTTATGCACATGTGGTATCATTTCTAGCTCTTTTCTTTCACTTTCTGGAGTTCACTTTCATTTTCTATGTTTAGAAGATTTGTATTTTAAAAAATCTGCAAACAAGGAAGATGCTTTATTTTAAAAATAGGATTTTAAGGCAAAGTAAGATGGCCGTACAATTTTAACATTAGCAGCAGAAGCAGATGTAGTAAAGGTATCAGTTTTAGCCAGGCAGTGCTGGTGCACGCCTTCAATCCCAGGACCGGGGAGTCAGAGGCAGGTCAATCGAAGTTGGGGGCCAGCCCGGTCTACAAACAGCCCAGGTTACCCAGAGAGACCCTACAGGTCTCACCCTCCCTCCACCCAACATACAAAGATTATCACCATTTCACGGAACATAGCAGCTCATGCTTATTCATGGTTGTTTCCTTCCAGTTTCAGTTACATGGGTTAACTGCAATCAGAAATTATTAAATGTCTCTATGTAGACTATCAGATAACAGTCAGAGAAGTACAGTGTGTGTATTCAGGTAACCCTTATTTTGGCAATCTTATTTCACTATGCTGTTACCATGGTTCTATTTTATCAGTTATCAATTTCTTACTATGCTTAACCGATAAATATGAAATCCTGATTTTCGGATGGCTTAAGAGTTTCCACCTTTTCGGGAACCCATTTGAATGATCTAGTATATCAGAGGAGGGCTGCTGTACTGGAGTAGCTTCAGTACCTCCCAAGGCAGAGGCAAAAGTGTTCTTGTAACAGGACAGTACTTCCTTCAACTGCATGACAGAAGGAAAATCGGGAGTGGAGGAGAGGAGGGGTGGAGTCTTTGCTCAGGGGTTAAGAGCACTGACTGCTGCTCTTCCAGAGGTCCTGAGTTCAATTCCCAGCAACCATATGGTGGCACACAACCATCTGTAATGGGATCCGAAGCCCTCTTCTGGTGTGTCTGAAGACAGCGACAGTGTACTCACAATATGTAAAATATTTAAGTAAATCTTAAGCAGGGTGGAGACAAGAGACTATAATCTCCTATGGTTTAGCTTGAGAGGAAGAAGGCAATCAGGTGTTGCATGTAGTTATAAAAAAACCAATCGCGCTAAACCGGTTAATCATCGATATCGGCGGTTCCTAGCTCAGCCCGAGACCGCCTGTCCCACAAACGCCGGCTCTGCCTCTCCAGAGCTCCCCCGAGGCCAGCTGAGGACTGTTCCCCTGGGGCTCGGTCCTTTGCCCAATCTTCCCGTTCCAAAGCCTGGCCGAATTGTGCCTCAGCTACGTTCTTTCCCTCCGGCCCACCAGAGTCGCCATGAAATGGAAAGCATCATACAATCCTAATTTAAAATCAACAGAAGACACAACCCCTGGGTGCGGAATCTATCATCTTAAACTCATCAACTACTCTATGTTGGAAATCTTCCGGTGGTGGAAGCCACCACCAGGTCTACCAGTTCCTGGTCTGCATCGGACCTCTTCCCACTCCTGCCTCACCGTACAAATGGCCATTTCTGCCTCCCTCATTCCCTCTTCCTCTCTTGGACCGGAAGGCCCGCCTCCTCCTTTTCATCCAATGATTGGCTTCTTGTCATCTTTATTATCTAATCAGTTAATTAGGAAAAAATTTCTGTACAATCAGGTATAGTTCTTAGGTTTTGTTTAAGGCTCAGCTTAAAAGAAGTTAAAGCCTGGCGTAGTGGTGCATATGTTTAACCCCAACACTCAGGAGACAGAGGAAGATGAATCTCTGTGAGGCCAGGCTGGTCTACACAGTGAATTCCAGGACAGTCCCTGTCTCAATCAACAACAATAACAGCAGCAGCAACAACAACAACCCAACCAAAAGAATAAGGGCAAGACTGATTCCTAGGGCTGGGTACATGGCTCAGAGGTGGGTCACATACACAAGGCTCCGTTCCCAGTGATGTGTTTATAAAAAGATAAAGGAAGGGGGGAGGGGTCTATGGAGGTATAGTCAGTTGTGGGGGAAGGGGTTGCCTCCACGGGCCCATGCTGAGGCATCCCTTCCCCCTGAGGGACCAGCGATACATAGTAGAGAGTTTATTCAGGGCATGGGGAGGGGAGTTAAGAGGGTAGTAGAGGCAGAGAAAGGCAGAGAGGGGGAGAGGAGTAGAGGCCAGCTATGAGCATGTGGAGAGAGAGGGGGAAGGGAATGGGGACAAGGGGGGTAAGGGTCGAAGGGACAGAGAGAAAGCAAGAAGGGAAGAGCAAAAGAGAGGGAAGAGGAGGCAAGCAGCCCCTTTTATAGTAGGTCAGGCCTCCCTGGCTGTTGCCAGGTAACTGTGGGGTGGAGTTTAGACAGAATGCAGTGCTAGCAGAAAAGAGCAGTTCCTGGCTTATGACTTTACATGAGTGGCAGCAGTTTTTACTAAGATATGGACAGTTAGTAAAAGAAAGCAGGAGAGGAGGACTGACTGTGTTGTCTGTAATATCAGTAGTTCTGTATGCAGATGGTAAATTAAAACATCCCTCAGATTGCTAGTTGGACACGTCAAAAGACCTGGATGCATGGTTGCAAACCTATAAAAAAGTAAAGCTAGAGATTGCAGTTCAGAAGCTGTCATCTCAGGGACCAATAGTTCCAGGTAGAAATCCTTTTGGGAGAATGTATCTAGAAATCAAAGATGATCAAGACCTGGGCTGTGGGCTTAATGTTTTTGTGTACTGTGTAAAAATCATCCTTATGTTATTCAAATGCTAATTTCTCTGCCCTCAGATCTTGTTCAGTTTGGACATGGCATTGTAAAGCTTATGTCTAGAATCTCCTGTCTCGAGTTTGTGTAAACAGTTTTTACCATTTATTCTCTGCCTTGCCAATAAATGATGATCACCCAGTCGTTGGACAGAAGAGAGAATAGGGTGGAAACTTTCACCAGCCAAAGGAAGGAGAGAGAGAGAGGAGAGAGACAGACAGAGACAGAGAGACAGATTGGCCACGAGAAGGAGAGGGTCTGAGAAGTCACCATGAAAAAAAAAAAAAAAATCTGAAGCCCAAAGGTCAATAACAATATGCAAGTATCATGGCTGAGAGGTAGCCAGATTAGCTTATCTTAGGTGGTTAATATAAATCAATACTGCCCAGATATTGAGGTGCAGCTTGAAATAAATCTTGGTTTCTCTGTGTGGTTATTGGGACTAGCAAAGTAAAGAAATACAGCCACTGGATTAATTTCACTGATAATACTTACATTAAAAATAACTCATTTTTACACTGGGCTCTGTGACACCTTACCATTCAGTGATTGAGAAGCCTAAGTCAGCAGTGGGTGGGAGCACAGGAGAATCCAGTCAGCTGCAAGTCAAATAAAGAAGAAAGATCACTAGGCAGGAGCACATCTAAGTCAAGAGCTACTGACTGATCAGGAAAGTTGAGAACTGAGAACTGTGGACAGACAACAGATTTCATAAGACTACCCCGATGACACACAGAGCAAGCAAGGGGAAAGGGGGGGCTGGGGGGGGAAAAATAGGAGAAGTAGCAACAGAGGCCCAGAGGCAAGTCTCTTAAAGGTTATTCAAGCAAAGGAGACAAGAAATGGGGACGTTTGTCCTGCAAGGTTCGATTAAAGGTGGCATTTAACATTATGAAGTTGTTAAATAAATGATTAAAAACATCTACAAAAGGAGGAGCAAATGAGACGTAATTGAACAATATAAAGGTGGTTTGTACACACAGTCTCCATTCAGTAACATTGACTTTGCCTCAACTATAACTCATTATTCTATTGATAATTATATTATATTACATATTCTAACTTATAATTATGTAAATTATATATATATATATAGCTAGATACGATATATAAATGGCATAAAATGGATTTAACTTTTGTTACTTAAGTCACTTATGTTACTTTAGTTATATTACTTAAGGTGTTAGGTGAGGGTTTTGTTGTTGTTTGTTTGTTTTCTTTCGAGACAGGGTGTCTCTGTGTAGCCCTGGCTGTCCAGGAACTCACTCTGTAGACCAGGCTGGCCTCCAACTCAAAGATCCACCTGCCTTGACCTCCTGAGTGCCGGGATTAAAGGCGTGCAACCACCATCGCCAGACAAAAATGTTAAGTAAGGATTGTATTTTAAAAATACTTTTTAAAAGTTTACTGCTCTAGAAAACGTGAGTGGTCCTAAGTAATGCAATACTGAAACCAGCTCACAGCTGCCAGCCCAAATGACTTCCATTCAAATTTGCCCGGGAAAAACAGAAAGAACAAATAAAATTCACAAAGCTTCCTGTACTGTGAGTCTGACTGAAGTTGGCAGAGAGCTCTTTAGAGAGCACTTAAAAGACCCTGGCTATCTGTTCATGGTTCTGGGTGTCTTCAAATTGTGTTCCCAGCACTCTGGAAGCTAAGGATTGGAATTTGAGGCCAGACTGAGCTATATAGAGGTGGAAACTAGCCTCGGTTCAAGCGCGTGCGCGCGCTCGCGCTCTCGCGCGCGCTCTCTCTCTCTCTCTCTCTCCTCCCCCCACCCCACCCCCACCCCCATATATCAAGTTTACTAGTCAAAATGAAACACACGACTGGCAAACTGGTGCGTGGGTTTTTCCCTTCAGAAGGAGGCACTGCTGGAATGGAGAGGCACCAGGAGTGCCTGGCAGACACCGCGGACAGACCTGGGCTGCTGCACGCTACTCCCCAGCCCGCCTACAACTTGCCTGGGAAGCGGTGCTGCGCGGCCACGAGGCTCTTCGGTCTTCTTCTGGCACTGAGCAAGCCCTTGTTGACAAGTGGCTTGCCACAGAAGTCTGAAAGTTAAAATGTGACTGTCGTAGATCTTGTCTCAAAGCCAGTGTGGCTTTGCACGCCACGCCCACTGAGCCTGCGGAGTGGAAGTCCAGGACAGGCCATGGAGCCCTCAGGGCGGTGAACTTTTCCTTTGGAAGTCATGCTCTGCGTGCTCTGCGGAGCCCCGGGTCTTGGCAGATTGGGTCACCAACTACAAGGTGGGGGTGCACTGTCCCCAGGAGGAAGCAGATGGCCAAGGGCGGAGGAGGGGAAACGCCGTGGGGGAACTGCCACCCAGGCAAATACTGGCTGGGCTCCCTGGTTTTTTGTTTTCTTCCTTTAAAATTTCTGCTTTTTTTTTTTTTTTTCTTTTAAATACATCTTGAATTCCAGACTAGGGAATTCTGCTTCTGTCTGTTCCTTACAGTTCAAAGACCAACAAAAACCAACTAAACTAACCAACCACAAAAATCAAGTAAAAGTATGAACCTTCCAGAGTCCCCAAACTTGATTTTTACCTCAGGCTCCAGTGCGAGTCATACCTCAAAAGTCTAGTTGCATCTTCTCTCCTCTCCCTTTTAATTCTGAAATTTTGGTGATTTTGAGACAGGATCTCACTACACCGTTCATAATGGAACTCACATTTTAGGATGAATGTAAATAAATAAACAAATAAATAGGAAAGGACATGACTGCTCGTGGGTACGGTGAAGAAAAGGGTTTATTGTAGATAAAAGGGAGAGCATAGCCAGAAACCCAGACATCTAAGAGAGTCCTGAGCCATGAGAGTTGGGGGTGGGGAAACCAGGTGTAGCAGCCAAAGAGGGCAAACTGTAAAAGAAAGGGCAGGTAACCAAAATGGGTGGGTTATATAGGGAAAAGCCAATAGGGAAGGGCAGCCTAGTCTCTGGGCTGGAGCATTTCAGGTAGTGGAAGGGGTATGCCAGCCATAACCTGTAACAGGTAGGTACTGAGGAATGCTGGGAGAATCTAGTGGCCAGGTCCGCTTTGATATGTTAAATAGGCTCTTCAGCCACGTGTCAGAGCGTTTGAGACTTAGACCAAGCTGGCCTCTAACTTACAGAGACCTCTTTGGCTCTAGGTGTGTGCCACCACACCCAGCTAATTCTGATAATTTTTCACTTGCTGCCAAGTAAAGGAACTTGACTAAATCCAGGGAACTACAGATACCAAATTGGGCCTGGAAGTCTGTGTCTGGTCTCAGTGGCCCACTGCAGAGCTCTGAGGTACTCTTTTCTGCATGCAGCCAACTGAATAGACCACTGACAGTGGGAGCTTGTAGGTAGCCACTACTCAAACTGCTGAGATGTGGTGGCTAATCTCTTCTTGAGCCCCCTAGCTGCCTGGGGCTCTCCTTGCCTCCTTCCTCTGTCAGTTCTGCAAATCAGTGAATGTGTGCATGCATGCCTGCCTCCCTTTCTCCACTTCTGCCAAAGGAAAAAGTATGTGTACTACTTGTATGCAGTGATTATCACATCAGTCTAACTGTAGGAACTGAGATTGGTTCAGGTCAGTATTCTGATTCTCCTGGCCATTTTGGAAATTCAAAGAAACCTCCTGTCACGAGGAAGTACCAGGTGCCATCTGAAGCTGTAGTGTGGTGACTTGTACAGAGGCATTGCAAACCTTTGCTTTTGCTCCCAATGGAAAGCTAGTCTTATTGTAGTGGCATGTCTTCAGCCTTCGACTCATACAGGAACGAGCACTGCTGGGCTTTTATCTACCTTTGTTGTCATTTATTTAGAACAACAGCTAATCTGTATTTGTGGGGCTGACCATTTATTGGACTAGGCCATCAAGTAGGACGGGATAGATCATCAGAGTCATCAGGAAGGAAAGGCAATGCTGTCCTGTCACTGACTGCATCGACTTCCATGTGTTCCTGCTGTGTTGAACGTAGGCAGTTGTAAGGCTTACCACTCTATCAACCATAAAATTTCCTCTGTATCAATAAATCCTGCTTCACCTGCCACTCCTCCAAAAATTCAAATCAGTGAAGACTACTAATGACAGATTTAACAAACATCGACCTCCCCATTTGACACTTACATCAAGTGTCCTGATGAGCTGGAAGTCATCAATGTCCAGGGTAAACTGACTCAAACTTTCTCACTCTTTTAAGTTGCTTCAAATGTTGCACTGATCATCACAACACGTATGTGTGTTGCTCGAAGAAAATGATAAATTGGTCATACACACATTCTTTTTAAAAGGAGGAAAAAAAAGGAAACAAAGTCTGAGAACTGCCTTCCTAAACCCTCACACTCACCATGAAAATAACTGGGGCATGGATTCAAACAAGGAACAAAAATGTAAATAATACCAGAACTTACAGGAGATAAAAACCAAAGGGGCTCAGTAAGAGCAAAATCCAGTTACTTGAAAAAAGATTAATAAAATTAATAAAGTATCAGTGGACATGCTTAAGAGAGATGAGAAGACACAAACAATATTGGATATAAGAAGAAGGTATCAGCTGGGCAGTGGCATCCCACACCTTTAATCCCAGCACTTGGGAGGCAGAGGCAGGTGGGTTTCTGAGTTCAAGGCCAGCCTGGTCTACAGAGTGAGTTCCAGGACAGCCAGGGCTACACAGAGAAACCCTATGAGGCATCAATGCAGACCATGGGACATCTATAAAATGTGGAGGATATGAACTCCAATTCCAGTAAGCTGTTCAAGAGAAACATGGTCCTCTGTGGGCCTTTAGCACTCCTACACGTGTCGCCTGGACTGTCAACATGCCAGACCCTCCCTGGCTACTATTTTCTTGAGGTAAATGTTTAAGTGAGTACTCTTGAGATAGGATGTTAATGTTTCCTCCAGACAAACAAAGGCTAGCTTAGTGCTTGCTGTAAGGGTGGCAGGTTCCTCTGGCTCACTGCAGGTACAGCATCCACTGGCTCTCATATCACTTATATGGACTCATATAAGAGAACCAGAGAGAACTCAGTGATGCTGCTTGTTTTCCCATGAGATAAAGCCCTTTGTCTCAGATCCAAGACTTCTGTGTCTTTTGCCAGCATCTATGAAATAGACTAATTTATTACTGTAAGATTAAAAACAAATGCCACAAGGAAATTTGACTTTTAGTGATGGCACAGTTAAGATACCATCACATAGAAAACTGATCAAAATTGTTCAACACTTTAGCATCACTAGTGTGGGCTGTCAATAAAAATCAAGGAGTATTCTGTTGGAGGCCAAGCTAGCCTGATATGAATATTAAAACACAGTGATAACTATGAGTTACAAAGTTAGACTTAAGAGGAAGAAATGAAGATAGTCCAACACTATGTGAATTTAGACTCTTTTGTCATAAAGTGAGCATCAGATCAATGTTCCAACTGGCCAAGGACTTAACAGGAATATTTTGGAAATGAGAGCCATTAATGATCTTAGTGAACTCCCATATTTTCTACATGACAGAAGGAAGCCTGCACACGCACAAGACACAAGAGAACTCAAGGTCTCACCACACTCCTGGCCAGATGTAAGTTTATGGTTATGTAGAAGAGAACTGAGTGTTCAAGTCCTCCCTCCTTCACTGAATGGCTGAATGGAAGGCCACTGTATATGGAAAGATGAAATTTGGACTAACAAAGAAAAGGTTTAAACAGCCCGAGGCCTGTATGAGTTTCTTAGCCCATACACAGAGCTACCAGAGTAGTTTTACAACTCTGAAGTGTTGGAACACAGCTTTTGACCTATCACTGGCTGACTACCAAGCTATGCTGGCAGAGTAGTGAGCCCTGGGCAGCCAGGGATATCTATCTCTCTCTCACACACACACACACACACACACACACACACACACACACACACACACGTGCATGAGAGGGTGGATGAATCAAATAAAAACAGTGTAAACATTTAACAAGCAAATCCAGGATCAAATTCAAAGAGTAAAATTAGGAGAGGAACCGAGACAAACGTGCTGTGTCTGAGGGCATAGTGCTGTATTTAAGGGAGTAATCAGATAAAAAAGAGGACAGCAGGCAGAAGCCTAGCCCTTTACAAAGGAATCACTACTGAAATCTGAACTATAGCTAAACAGAAGAGAAACTTTTTAAATAGCTTCCAAATAAAATTGACTTTGGAAACAAGATATGTTTACCATAAATGTAATTTTTATTATTATTTAAAGTTGAATAAATGTAAAATATATTTGGAATACACCAACTCAACTGGTTAAAAGTCAATGAAGTTTTTTTATATGCCATGCTAAGACCAGCCAGACAACACTGGATTGACTTTGTTAGTACCACAGATAAAGGGAATGTCATAAGGGAGTCAGTCAGTCAACAGCCCTAAATATGTTTGAGAAACAGCTTCAAAATAAATGAAGCAAAACTTGATAGACTGCAGAGAGGAATATACAAGCCACAATTACTACAGAAGGCACTCTAAATACTTTTGCTTCAATAGTCAAAAAAAAAAAAAAGTAAAAACCCAGCAGGAATAGTGAACTTGACCACTCCCAGCCAGTTTGATCTGGTTATTTATAAAAACATTCTGCCCAACAACCACCACAGGTAATACATTTACCACAATGTACTCTTTTCTGGCCATAACATGATCCTTAAGAAAGCTAAATAATTCAGTTATTTTACTACCATGGAGTTAAATTAGGACCTATTAATATCTCTGAAAAAAAGTACAACTAGAAATTAAATCCTATTTTTTATATTAACTTACTGTCACAAGGAAGTTTACATTCTAATTCCTCAATAGCTTTACTATTGGCAGTAGAAGTGTAGCAGAAGTCACATGACTTCCCTTTCTGGTACTGGTAATTTATATCTACGTTATGTTTCTTCCTGACTAACCTGCTTGAAAAATTTGTCAACTTTGGTTTTTTCATATAAACTATCTTCTGATTTTACTGATGATTTTACAGGTTTTCGCCTTCTTGTTAATCCATTTCTGCTTTAACTTCCCCTCCCCTCGTTTATTTAGCTGGAAACTAAGATTGGTGAACCTTTTCTCTTTTCCTAACAGGCATTGAGTGTATCCAAGTACAGGCAATCAAAGTTCAAGGAAGTAAAGGAAATCTGACTAAAATACTTCTTCACAGCAAAGGACATACTCTAGGAAAAGTTAGCCTATAATTAGGAAGAAAATGTCTGTGAAGCGTTCACCTGGAAATGGCACCCCCTCATGATTCAATTTAAAAATGGGCGATCTTCTTTCTTCTTTCCTTCCGTACAATCAACCTCCCCCCCCCCCAAGGCTAACAGTAAAAGAGAAGCTTGGTATCATTAATCATCAGAAAAATGCAAATTAAACCATGAGATCTTGTTTGCGTATTTACTCAGGGAAAATACATATCTGTATTTTCTTCCCAAATTTGTAAACTCCAAAATGAAGTCACCCAGGAGATCAAATATTGCTTTTATTTTCAGCAAAACTAAAAAATATGTTTAAGTTTTGTAGTAACAACGGCTGGTATCCCCCATATATCCTGAACAAGAAATGAAACCACTCAGTTATTGGCAGTCAGACTGTGGGCGTCCACTGTGGGGGAAACGAGGACCAACTCCTTAAGGAGTGAACCTTTACCCTGTGCTCTCTGCTCTGTAGCACCTCCGTGAGGTCACTGCTTCAGTCTGTTCTTGGAGGTCAGACTATTCCAATTTTCCAAACTTTTAGCAGGTATTCATGTTGATGACAGACACTCACACGCTTTTATAAGTCTCACACTATATGAGAGTCAGATTCTATTTATGCCACAATAAAAACTTTAGAAACAGAAAACCAAGAGACCAGAACTGGGGTGGACAAAAAGATACAGTGTCTAAGGAAGCCCTGGATATCCTGAAACTCACAACGAAGACCAGACTGGCCTCAAACTTAAAGATCTACCTGCCTCTGCCTGAGATTAAAGGTGTGTAGTACCACACCTGGCTATAAATAGCAACATTAAATATTGCTTTGGTAGGGGATAAAGGGAAATACTGATGCAATCAGTACTTAATGAAATAACTTATGTGAGGTCACATAATCTTGATTTAACTCAAGGATTCCAAAGCCAAACTATTGATTCTATAACTTACATTAAAACTCTGGAGTCTGCTCAAAGTTTTG
The DNA here is from genome assembly GCA_019843965.1 of Rhynchomys soricoides. Classification (NCBI taxonomy): domain Eukaryota; kingdom Metazoa; phylum Chordata; class Mammalia; order Rodentia; family Muridae; genus Rhynchomys; species Rhynchomys soricoides. The sequence continues at coordinate 4,842,846 of JADRCH010000167.1, forward strand.
GGTCACATCCAAAGTCTAATTTCTGTGAGAAATGAGCTCATTTCCTAGCCTCTCGTGTCTTAGTTAAGGGTTTCTATTGCTATGAAGAGACCATGACCAAGGAAACTCTTACAAAAAAGAAAACATTTAATTGGGGCTGGCTTAGTTTCAGGATATACTTTATCATCATTGTGGGGAGCGTGGCAGTGCACAGGTAGAAATGGTGTTGAAGAAGATGAGAGTTCTACATCCAAATCAGTACACGGCAGAAAGAGAATGGCTTGAACATCTGAGACCTAAAAATGACTCATTTCTTCCAAGGCCATGCCCACTCCAACAAAGGCATACCTAATAGTACCATTCCTTATGGGGGTCATTTTTATTCAACTTACACTATGTCTCATCTAAAAATAGAAACAAAACTCCTAGTTCATAGGGCAATTGTAGAGGACCCTTGTCAACACCTAATCCTTTCAGTAGTCCAGCCCAGTGTAAGTATTCAATAACTGTCAGCCTGTACACACTGTTATTTCCCTTTCTGTAGAGTTCTGCCCAGGATCAGACTGTCCCTCTGACAGTCCCTATGACGGGCTGAAGGTGAGTCAACACCACTAAGTTTGAAACAACCTAAGTTAACTGACTAGGAATCGTTTGGAGCAACTTAAGGTATCACTGTCTTCCATGAACATTTTCATTTAAAAACTGTAAAGATGAAAAACAAGACAGTGGTTTGACCCTTTATACCCTGTTTTGCTGAGTTCCTTCTCCTGTATCTTTATGAAATAAAAAATAAACACCATTGTTACAAAACAGTACTGAGCTGTGTCTTTTTGTCTTTTTATCACCCCGTTTCCTTCCTTTCTTCTTTCTCTCAAACTCTCCCTACTCTTCCTTTTCTTTTTTTTGAAACAGTGTATCAAAAACACTGGTTTTTTTTTTTTTTTTTTGAAACAGAGAAACAGTGTTTCTCTGTGTAGTTCTGGCTGTCCTGGAACCTACTCTGTAGACCAAACTGGCCTCACAGAGATCTGCTTGCCTCTGCCTCCCAGTGCTGGAATTAAAGGGCACTCTTACCACCTGGCTACCCTCTCTACACCTAGCAACCTTCAAACTTTGTCTCCCATCACACCCTCAAACTATTTAGCACATCATTAACACTGACCACTCTAAAACAGTAGGATAAATTGTGTATTTTTGAAGAGTTTAAGGAAGAATAAAATCCTGACAGAATCCAGTGAAGTCAGTTTGCTGATTTTTTGTTTCCTTTTTATTTTACATGGAACTGATTGGTGCAATCCTGTGGAACCATCTTTAATTCAGAGAAAATTATTTTTCAAAATAAACAAAAATCCTTTGGATTATTTATATATTAATTTGTCTCATTTTTGAAAACAAAAGTCACAGTCAGCTTTATCCTATTTAAACATAAATTTTACATTTAGAATTGAAACAAAAAAAAAATGGATAGTTCAGAGATATAAATGAAACCTTTCAATAAACTGCTTTTCAGTCCACTGTATTTTCAAAGGTGATTACTGAGCCCAGAGGAAAAGTTGTAAGCCACAAACTATGTTTTTTAATAGATATAAGAATGTTTAGATTATTAGCAAAGCAATATTGTAAAACATCTTTACCCAGTTGAAATTTTAGTATAAACTCATGTATCAAGTTGCTTTCCAGTATTTACTCTACTTTAAAAATATATACAATTATGATATTCAAATATGTATTGAGTCATATGACCAAACAAAAATATTTGAGAAATTCAAACTCCTGCAATAGCTTATATAAGAATTACAGAAAAAAGACAAGCTATGAATTATGTCATAGGAGGAAGAAAAACATATAGCATTTATGTGTGGTTATCTATTTTCTTATATAATCATACCAGTTGAACAGATAGCTGTCACAATTTAGCCAGCTACTCAGAGACGAAACTAAATTCATACTACTTCTGACACTGGGCAACTGGTGATTTCAAATTTGATTCAATAGTCTCATTAAAAACGATATATAGTAATAGTTTACTATCAAGACGTTTGAGAGGCACAGATTAAGTGTGGGCATCATTTATGCCAAACCTGGCAAAATCTATACCTGACTCCAATTAATTACAGTGTAAGTATCCAGAGTCCACTGGCAAGCAGCCATGGCATTTTACACACACCCACGCTTAGCAATCACATTAACATTGGTGTTTCAACATTCACAACTAAGTAGATGGAACATTTAAAAAGCCGTAGGACTTCAATACAAGAACTCAAATGGGGAAGTCTACAAAATCTTAAACTTCTTTTTTGTAATCTGTTTGTAAATGTTTAAGGAGTAGTGATCTGGTCTTCAAGAATCCTAAAAGGTGGTGGCGCACACCTTTAATCCCAGCACTTGGGAGGCAGAGGCAGGTGGATCTCTGAGTTCGAGGCCAGCCTGGTCTATCTACAGAGTGAGTTCCAGGATAGCCAGGGCTACACAGAGAAACCCTGTCTTGGGGAAAAAAAAAAAAAGAATCCTAAAAGGTTGAAAACATGTTTACGCCTACACTGTGACTTCTGAAATTAGTAAGCAAGACAACTTGAATTCATTTTGCTCTTGCATGCAGACGTATGTGCGTGTGCCTGAGCACATTTTAAGATAGCTTAGTTAAGTTCTAGTTAGTAATGGTTAAGTGACTAGAATTGCTAGTCAGTCATTATCCTATGGTGTCATATGTTAAAGTCTCTACTCATTTAGTTCTTGTCACCTGTGGTGAAGAGAGGCATGGCTGAAAAGCAACTGCCGTGTTTTTTAATTTTTAAAAAAGCAGAACTTCTTACCAATTTTCCATCATTATGTATTCTATTCTGAATACTTGGATCAAAATCTCATTTCAATCAGCTTAATCCCACAAGGTACAAGACACAAACAGTACAAGCCAATTCTAAACTTCTTTAAATAGGAAACATTTACAGCATTCTAAATGTTCAATTGGAGAGCTGCTAATCAGAGACTGTAGAAACAAGACAAAAATGAAGAGAGATAAACATGAACTTCTCAGTGCATCACATCTTGAGGATAAGACATATGGCACTTATGTGACACTAGATCACAACTGCTGACCTAAGGTGGGAATGACGTGACCAAGAACTGGTTCACCAGAAGGCTCACACGACTCAGATCCTCTCTTCTTTACAACTCAGTAAAAATGTTTCTATCTCACTTACCACACCGTAGTGTCTCCTATTAGTCTTTATTCTAACAGTTCAACAGTCTGATTTTTAAGTCTATTAAGCTATTTTCTATGTGATGGTAACACTTCTAAACAGATAACATAGCTAGTTATAAATCATAGAATGGGGGGAAAAACCTGCACATTTTTCAAACTAGCAAGAAATAAATTATATCATGATATAGCAATGAAAATTCTATCAATATTAACTAAAAGTTCTATGGTAGATTATTTTCCCCTGTAAAATTAAGCAGTGCAGAATAGGGCTTGGCTACAGTTAATCACATTTGGTTTTCTTAAAAACACAACTTTATTCACTATAAACAATTAAAAGGCAATTTTCTTCCTCTGTAATACACACAGACAATAAATCTAAGTTTTTTTTTTTTAAAGTATCAACTACCTATTAAGAAAAGTACTTTTAAATGGTTAAAAGGAATCAGAATACCAAAGTTTAGTGTATGAAGAGTAGATATAAACCAAGAAAAAGTAGATCATTGGTGTTAGATATTTCATATGAATAGCTGCATTAAGGTCCAAAGTTTTCCACCTTTACAAATAAAACAGGTGTCCTCTCCCCACGGGGACACGCACTGTTCATCTTTCCCAACAAGTATAAGGAGGGTTTTAGAATGTCGCCAATGTTAAGTTCTTCAGTACCTAAAACTGAGGACAGTAATATCACGGTGGCAATGGTGCATGGGAAAGTGTGGTTATGATCCAACTCGAGTTGTGGTGGTTCTTTTATCTGAGAAAAAGCTCTTCAGAAGAAACACCTGCCCTATGCTAACCACCAGAAGGATGAGGGCTTCCCCCACCGACCAGTAGGCCACTCTTGTATTCAGATCTTCTGCTCGGCTTCGGCCTTGAGCTTCCCGTAGCCGGAAGTGTGTCTGATAGTCAATGACGGACTTGAGAGCTTCGTGAATGGAAACACAGGCAGATTCCATCTAAAAAGAAGTATGTCCAGTTAGTGTAACTGTTCACAGTCCAGAGCCAGCACATTCTTCTGCTGCTTTATCTCAATTTCTCACTGCTTTACTGCTGCTGGGGAGAACTGGCGTTCACCCTTTCACTCATACCAGTCACCCTGGCAATGAAGCGCTTCTATTCAGTCCCCTGGGACAACTGACACAGATCTATGTTCTTCCCAAACCAGGATGCCCCAGTTATGTATAGCACTACTATAAGGTGGTAGATGGGACACAAAACTAACAGAAGTGAATACTCTTATCAGTTAGTGTAACTATTAAAATTCAAAATTCTTATGAACTAAAAGGATACAATAGTGGATAGTTCACCAATAACATACCACAAAAATAAGCTAAATATAGCAAAAGACCCAAACCCGCTAACCAAAGCTTTCTGAAACATTAAAAAAAAAAAAAAAAAAAGGTAAAAATATTATCAAAATCTTTAGCTAATTTTTGAATCTGAAAGTGGTAGGAGAATGTGCTTTATCCTTCAATTTTTTTATATGCATGTTATGTATGAGCATTTTGTGTACATGTGTACCATGTACATGCCTGGTGCCAGGAGACCAGAACTGGATCCCCTAGAACTGAAGTTACAGAGAGTTGTGAACCAATACCTGGGTGCTGGGAACCAAACCTGGGTCTTCTGAAGATCAACAAGCGTTCTTAAGTGCTAAACCATCTCTCTGGCATCAGAATGACCTTAACTATAGCTAACCCCTATTCTGCACTGCTTAATTTTATGAGGGAAAATAATCTACCATAGAACTTTTAGTTAATAATGGTACAATTTTCATTGATTTAAAAAACTTTCTAAAGTTATAATCTCTTCACTAAATAAATCTGTGTTGTGCCAGTAACTAATCCAATACATATGTTCCCAGTACATTCAAATCATTGTTAACTGGCTTGTGAGACTCCACGTTGTTGACATTTTACTTTTTTGTATGTTTGTTATAATCTGATTTAAAATGATTATACTTTTTTTTATATAGTAGGGTTTGATATTCTGCTGTTGAAAACAATCCCTGGTGATAAAATACACGATTTATTACTATTTTATCTCAAAAATCATGTATGAAAAACTTAGAAGACAAATCTCCTTTGTCTTAATTTTAATTAAGGTCTACAGACATTAGGAAATAACCTGTTTACTGAAGTTTTACAGCCAGGTAGAGATGCGTGGAATCTGAATACTGGGTAAGTTTTGGCAAGAGGATCCGGGCTCAAGTAGATCAGTCTGGACTACGTGGTGAGGCTAGCTTGGACTACAGATGACCTTCTGATAGACAAGATAAGCAATCAGTGTGTAAGAACCACTCGGATTACGTCAAGGAGCATGAGTTAACAACTGTTGTACTAGAGAAAATTACTGAAATTAAGTTAAATTTATTCCTATCATTTTTGAGATGTAAGTTTATTTTTAAACCCTTAAAGTGAAATTTTCACATACATTTAAAGAACAGTGAGTCCATATCAAAACTTATTAATGCATGGCTGATCTTGCTTCATCTTTATTTTCTTAATGATTTAGAACAAATCTTTTTAATTTTTTTTTTTTTAAATTTTCCTTACGTGTATGAGTTTTTCTTGCATGTATGTATACTCACCATGGTGCTTTTTGTTTGATTTTTTTGTTTGTTTTTTTCTGAGACAGGGTTTCTCTGTGTAGCCCTGGCTGTCCTGGAACTCACTCTGTAGACCAGGCTGGCCTCGAACTCAGAAATCCACCTGCCTCTGCCTCCCAAGTGCTGGGATTAAAGGCGTGCGCCACCACTGCCCGGCTACCACGGTGCTTTTTGACCCAAGGCCAGGAGAAGGTATCAGATCCTGGGGAACTAGAGTTACAGACGGCAGTGAGCCATCCTGGGTGCTGGGAACCAAACTTGGGTCCTCTACAGACCAGCAAGTGCTCTTAATTGCTAAGCCATCTCTCCATCCCTATTTAAAGCGATTCTAGGATTCTGCAGCAACATTTCTTCACAGCTAAAGTGACACTGGAACTGCTTAGCCTTTCTACTTTTCCTTACAACTGTTATTTTAGTGGCTGCTTTGGTATGAATCCTCACTGTCCCAAAAGGCCATATGCTATATAGCACTGGCCATCAGCCTATGGCACTGATGGGAAGAGAGAATCTTTAGGTGACCATTATTGTTATCTCCTCTTAGACTAAGAAAACAATAACAAGTCTCAAATATTTTACATTGATATGAATTATTGTATACTGACAGAAATACAAGGTTATATTTGCTACAATATACTGTATATATTGTTTCAACTCTTAAGATATTGTGCATATGCAAATCATTTAAACACTGATGTAAAAAAGTCCTTGAAAACTACTAGTGTAAACTGTTAAGAATGATTAAGAAGTGCACGTTAGTAGTTAATCCTGTAAATAATCTTACTTGTAGTCTTGTTAGGTACTATTTTAGTTAATTACAGCAGAAATAAGCTTTATTTAGGCTCTTGAATGTTTTCAAAGTTAAGCAGAAATAGCTAGAAACAAGAACATTTATGTATTCAGATGAACTTTAGATAGACACACGGTCCTCAAACACTTCAGAGATCCGTAGAATATGGCATCTAAGGTGTTTTAATAATACAAGGCTTTTCTGACAGAAACACAATAGCTCCTGACAGCCCCCAATCTACTTCAAAGATAATGGGCACAGAACCACCTTCACCTGGAGTTTGCTTCATTTGCGCCAAAAATAGCCACTGGGAAAAAAAAACTGCCCTTAACTGCTGACAACATGCTGTCCAAACTGTAGACAAGCAGGACACTGGAAAGTCAACTGCCCAACTTTGCAGAGACAATGGAGGACAGTCCTTCAAAATTTCTGTTTCACAGAGTAGTCTGTCAGATGTTAAGGACCTGTTGGCCAAAGATTAGCTATCCCACCAATACCGAGGAACCTTGGATGACTGACTAGGTAGCCAGCAGTCTCTGTCAGAAGCTGTTTGCTCTGCACTTGTTTACCCAGGTAATATTTATCCTTTCCAGGTCTCTGATGGGGTTGAAGACAGCTAACTACTGCCCTAACAGTTTTCCTTATTAGAGATTAAAGACATAAAAGCTTACGTTGTTTAGGGTCTAAGAATGTTTAAGATCTGAAGAGATGTTTTTAGGTTGGTAAATCCAAGTTATAATAAGAAAGTGATTTAGGTACAGAACTTTGCCTCACCAAGATAGGAGAGACAGTGGAGTACTTTCCCCATGGTTGTCAAATACAAAAGGACTGGACACTGTAAATGTAACTGTTACCTGATAGTTCTCATAATTGTTCTTATTGTATATAGTTGATTGATGTTAAAGAAAAAGCCATTTTTCCGACTAAAAGGGGGAAATGTAGTGAGAATTTTGGTTTCTTTAAAAATCCAGTTATATTATGTGAATATGCTTTTGGGTTTTTTTTAATTTTTAAAAATATTATTTATTTTATGTATATGAGTACACTGTAGCTGTCTTCAGACACACCAGAAGAGGGCATCGGATCCCATTATAGATGGTTGTGAGCCACCATGTGGTTGCTGGGGATTGAATTTAGGACCTCTGGAAGAGTAGTCAGTGCTCTTAACCGCTGAGCCATCTATCGGCCCCATGTTTTTGTTTTAATCCAAGGTGTGGGATATGGGGCTGCTTTAGTTTGTGCACAGTCACTATGACTGTCTGGTGCTCTTTGAGGGCTGTGATTTTTGCTACCTGCAGATGGTTTGCATTTGGAATTCTGGAGACTCTTGAGAGGGTATAAACTCGAGAGACCCATGAGGACCTGGGGTGGCTGCTGCTTGTGTTATTGCTGTCTGCTGGATTGCTAACTACTTAGATTAGACTTGCTCCAAGGAACTCGACACCCCTAATCAGCAGGAAGTAGTTTAAGGAGGTCTGTGTCCCCTTTCCCTGTGTCTTCTATGTGTTCATTTGTCATACATATGTCCTTCTTTCTCTCATACCTATCTCAGGGGGTTAGAAGAGATTAGGGTGGGTAAGGGTTGGGAGGGTGGTAGATATAAGAACCCAATAAAATAGCCAAAAAAGGACAGCTACAGGCCATGCCAGAATGGAAGGGGATTATGTCACGGGAGAATAGCCTTGAAGGGTACACCAGGATCCTGTCCCTTCTTCTCTCTTTGTTGGTGTGAAGATGAGCAACCTTTCTTTAATAAGCATCTTTGGCCATGGCTGTTCTACTTCTCCACGGGCTACCTGACCAGAATTTGAAAGCTCTGAAACCACTAACCAAAGCCAACCTTTCCTCCTCCTAAGTTGATCATCTTTAGGTCTCTGTCACAGCAATGAATTATGTGACCCTCCCTCCTTTAACCAATGTTCATCTGTTCTTTTTTGTTTACCTGGGTAAGGGCACTGACTCGGTTCTCACTGGGAAACAAAGGTGGGTCTTCTCCAACTTGGAAATCGAAATACACTGTTTTGTGTGTGAAAGTAGAAAACTCATTGCTGAAGCAAAATTTGTATGTCCCATTTTTGGAGGCTGTGAAGGTGAAACTATCATACTGCTTCTTCATCTCCTTGTACAACACTTTACCATCAGGGTCTTCCAATCGACAATCTACATCGTAGTGACCACCAGTAATCACCTGTAAAAGATTTACAGAGATCACTGTAATTAACACATGTCAAAATTTAAACCATTCTCCTGCCAAAAAAAAAAAATAAAGCTATATGCAGAAGTTTTCCTATCACAATTTCACAGATCTTGATTTTCACTATTGGATGAAACACACATTTCAGTTCAACTAAAGCTTTATAAAAAGTGAAGAGGTTCTCTCCTAACAGGAGGGAGGAACCTTAATCATATTGACCATTCAGATCACTGTGCTGACTGATACAGCTCTTAGCTTTCACCGAGAACTTAGGTTAAAAAGAAGATGGGGAGAGACAATAGCTTTGGCAACTATTGTCTAACTATGACAATGGACAGTACAGGCTTTAAGTATCTTGGTTAACACAGTATTAACATTGTACATCAATAAAACAAAGACGTCAAAGTTCAGACTTCAAAGAAATTTCTATGATTTATATGACCTTTTGTCATTTGAGATGATGACTAATGGGATTATGTATGTTACAAGATCATTTCAATAATTACATGAGATATATTTTTGTATTTAAGAGAGCTGTATTATGCACATATATGATTACATACACTTATTGAGTACAAATGTGAGTGAATGAATGATTACTTTGGATTAAGACTGGGGCCTTGCACATGCAAGGTAAACATTATGCCTCTGGTTTTGTTTATTTTTAGTTTTTGGACAAGATCTTGCTAAACTGATCAGAAGGACTACAAACTGGTTTTGGTTGTGAGCCTTTAGCTGGTGACCTCTTTCCAACCAACCCATTTTTTTTTGGAGACAGGGTTTCTCTGTTTCACCTTGGCCATCCTGTCACTTGATCTATAGACCAGGCTAGCCTTGAAATCATGAGATCTGCCTGCCTCTGCCTCCTGAGTGCTAGAATTAAAGGTGTGTATCACCATTGCTGGGCCAGCTATCCACCACCTCAGTTCCAAAGGAGTTGGGAAAACATGTGTGCCAGCACACAAAGCCAGATAAAATGGGTTGAGGCTACAATTTACCCTTTCTTATAAGAGCAAATTGCCCTCATTCAAATATTTCTATTCACATCTGACCACAGTACTTTGAATAAAACAAACTGAAAAAGACCAGAAACAATTACCAGCTACACTGGTTCCATCAAACTTTAAAACAAGCGATCTTATTTTGGTCAATAATGACTCTTCTGAATGTGTCTGGTCACCTATGACTGGAACCGGATATCATCAAACTCAGCTTTCATCGCCCGTCCTCAGGATCACAGCCCTTTCTTGATCTCCTAGGTCTTCCATTACTAATCCATTAAATACTACTGTCCCAAATGCCTACAAGCTCTCAAACCTAATCTCTCCTAATCTGGAGACTCTCAACCTGGTAGCAGGGCTGTGTTGTCCTGGGCACCACAGCACATTAAGCAGTAATTTTCCTTGAAATCTCAGTGTATTAGATGGCAACTGCAGCCTCTGCAACCTGCAATTTCTCCTTTGGGGAGTGGCGAGTTCTATCTTTTTTTCATCCTTCAACTAAGAAAAACACCTCACTTAAAATCTTTTGAAAACTCACTACATAATCTATCAAAGTCCAGATCTGTCATCACCAGCACAACACTCCCTCATATCATCTCTAAGCCTCAGCAACTTCCTGCGAATTACTGTTACCACTCTTTATCAGTAAGTTTCATACCTCACAAGCTCTCTCTACCTTATATTTGGTTTTCAATGGGTTTCAATAGAATTTGCTTGCCAAAGAATCACAGGACCTAAATCTGCAATGTTTATAAATCTAGGCTATTATAAGAAAATGTAATACAAAACAACATTGCCAAGGGCTGGCTATCTCTCAGCCAGAGATCTGAGGAGATCAGGTATGAGCCTTTGCTCTCCCCTTTAGAAGCCTAGGTTCTTCCTCTCAGATCTGGACCACTGCAACCAGGGAATCCAGAGCTGAGGATTTTTGGGGTTGTCTTCTGGTCATTTAGGCATAACTAACTAAACTAAGGGGCAGGAATTGGGCTGTGGGGGATCAAAGAGACTAAGTACAAATCTTGCTGTTACAGGAAGCAAACAAAAAGACCAACTGGTCCAAAATCACCTCCTAAAAAGGCACCTTCCAGTCACAAAGCAAAACTATTCTTACTACGTCAGTGTCACCCGTTTAAACTTTAGCAGGAGAGCTCAAGCTAATGTCAGGCCTGTTGGAACTTTCACAAACTTATCTGTCTAGTGTGACCTTTCCTCCTCTGCCACATTGCAGAACACACCGTAATTATCCTTCCATGTGCAGCTCAAAGATCAGCTGGACCACTAAATGTCCCTGATGGTCCTTTTGTCCCCTGCCAGCCTTCTGCCATCGTGAACTTTTAGCACTGCACTTACAGACTATGTCTACTCTAGGTAGTACAATGAAGAGTCCATCTTGAGACTATCATTTCTATTCTAAGTCTTGGATTCTGTTTCACTAATCAAAAGGAATAAAAACGCTTCTCTATGTCAACAGTTCTTGATAATTAACTAACATATCTGAAACATTTGGCATACTGTATATATAACAACATTTTTAAACTTCTTAGAGCACTAAGTATTGTAGCTACAGATATAAAAACTCAACAGATGTATATTAAGTTTAAATAAAGGATAGTCTGATTACAGTTTATAATTCCGTTGTAATTATATATATATATATATTGAGAATCGATATACACATGTTCTTAATTCCTTTTTTTGATCTTTAGACTTCTCTCCCTCCCTCACCATATACAAATTATTATCAAGTCTTGTTGATTTTACCTTTTGCTTTTCTCCTTCCCCACTAATACTAATCTAGCCTAAGCTACTGTCTAATAAAAAGTGACTTTTATTACTTTCAATTGTGTTTATGGGTGTGTCTGAGATATGTGCATGTGAGTGCAGGCATCTGAAGAGGCCAGAGGTGTTAGAGCACCCTGTAGCTCCAGTAACAGGTGACCTAACATTCAAGAGTTGCTGGAATGTTAAATGAGCCTATTAAACAAACAAACAAACAACAAAATAACAAACGGTAGACTGCTTTAGGCTACTGACAAATAAAGTTCCTGTATTACATTGTCCCAAAACTACAAAGGGGCCTCTTGTTCATCACAATTTTTTTTACAACACCCTTGACAGACCGTCTTTTTTAAAAAATCCTCTTAACAGCGCTCCCAATCACCTCTGCAGTAAGGAAAGAGTCCCGGTGTTATACAAAAACAAAAATCCTAAACCCAACCCAACCCGCCCCAATAAAGACCCAAAAAGATCAGGTGTTATGTCAAATCCGATTAAACTGGAGTTGTGAATTACAGGAATATGGAGCTGTTACTGGGCATTTGTGCCCAGGAACAGCTTTTTAAAAAGAACTTCTTAAAAATTTATTTAATACGGCTTGAATTCAATGAGTGGCACGGGAGGATGAGACAGCCACAGGAAGCATTTCTGAATTTACAAATAGTTCTTTCTCTGAGCTCCGAAAAGCCAAATGTCCTGCATAGGCTACCGGAGTTACTCTTGGGTTAGCCGACCACAGGGGCCGGGGACCGTTGTACCTGGAACTCCAGGGTGCACTTGGTGCCCTGAGTGATGTCCTCGTAGAAGCACTGCTTTGCATTATCGGGAAGCTCGAAGGTGATCTCGGAGCCGCCGCTCGGACCCGGCAATAGCAACAGTAGAGCAAGCAGCCTGCAACCCCAACGGCCCGCGGCGGCCGCCCAGCGAGGCGCCGACCCCGGCCGCGGCATCCCGGCAGCGCGGCGGCCTCAACGGAGCTGCGGGGCCTCGACGCGCGCGGCAGGCCCAACACCTACCGGCCCGCGAGCCTCAACGAAGAGTGCGACCGGGAGCGAGTGCGGGCTTCCGGAGAGACGCACTGAGGTACAAGCACCGCTCCAGGAAGACCTGAGTGGCTGAGGTGAGAAACCCGGCAAACCAGAGAAGGAAGAGGCCTCGCTGACCGGAAGTACAGCGAGAACCTAAGCGGAAGGGGCGGGACCGGGACATGCTCCAGAGACCCGGATGTGATATCCGGGAGGCGAGGCGTTGCAGTGAGGACGTGGAAGCGCGTGAGGCCTCGGCGTTGCGTGGGCGGCCCTCCTTGGACGAGGGGAGGGGGCGGTGCGGGAACGCGACGGGAAGGGGCGTGGCCGGCCGTTGCCTAGGAAGGGCGCGTCGTCTCGCTGCTCGCGGGGCTGCGACGGTAAAGGGGTTCCGCTGCATTTTGTCATTGTGAGTACCAAGTTTGGGGAATCTCCGAGGGACTCTGAAGAGCTCATTTTAGGGGTGTGGGGGGCTAATCTCCAGTGGTGGAGAGCTTCCTAATTTGCAGGAGGTTGTCTCAAATTACAATCGTAGTTGGAGGAGGCAAAAGCGCGTGTTCTCAGAGATGAGTAGAAGACTAGAATCTTTAATCCTGGCTCTTTACTTTCCGGCCCGCTGACCTGGGCCTTGATGCTAAAACTCTCTGCCTTAGTCTAAATGGTTCTAAATTGCACTGCCTAAGATAAATACGGATTATTACCTGAGTTCATTATTTGGAAGAGTGGCTGGCACGTGGTAAGCACACGATAAGTTTCGGTTAAATTAAAACAAACATCCGTTGAGTACCTCTTAGCAAGCTCCTTCCACCCTTAAAAAAAAAAGATTGTGTCTATTTTACTGATTACGGAGTTGAGGATCCAACTGCAGCAAAGTAACTTAATTTGCCCCTGACCAACATGGCGTTTCTTACAGGGCATTCATTATACGCTTCCCACGTGCCTAACAGGAATCAGGTGTTCCCGGCTTTTGGTTTTGTTTTGTTTTTTGGTGTCTTTTTTTTTTTTTTTTTTTTTTTTTTTTTTGCGTGGTCGTCGTCGTTGTTATTTTAAATGAAGGAGACAGGGTGGGCTCCAAGCTGCTGAGAATTAGTAGAGAGAGGTTTTAAGAGAAGGAAATAACAGGCAGGTAGGAGTGAGGCAAGGCCCTGAGTAAGGTTTGGCTGGGGCGTATGAAACGAGAGCCGGAAGTCCACTCAGCAGCCTGGGGCACTTAAAGCTTCTGCTGGAGCAAATGGGAAGGAGGCTTAAGGTCACATTCTTTTCCTTTCTTCCAGACTGGGGAGAGTACACCTTCCTGAGAACCAGGCCAGAAACCGAAGTATTATTTTGTAGGTGAGTGAAAATAAAACTGAATTTGACAGTGAAAAATAGAGGTTCTGTTTTCTGACTGATCTTGGACTGGTAATCGTGCACTTACCTTGGAGCTGGTAATGTAGCTCACCAGTAGAGCTTGTTTGTCCAAGGCCCAGGATTGAATCCCCAGAGCCATAAGGGTGTGAGTGGGTGGGGGTGGGAGGGGGTGGGAACCACCTTTTCTTAAGATGACCATACAAATAAACAGAGAAGAAGAAATAAGATTAAAATCTCAGTGCAATACAGAGGGGTTGGGAGGGAGGAAAGGAGGGGAGGGTAATGTAACTAAAATCTCAAAAACTAAGAGTAATAATAAGAGAATCACACTGCAGTATCACTTTTAATATTAAAATTAAGTATCACCAAACGGAAAATTTCAAAGTATAACAGTGCTAGACGTGCATTGTTCTTGGGGTAAGCCTAACGTAATAAAGTGGGAGATAATGCGTATATTACGTAATTGGTGTGGCCTGGGAGTTGCACTTTGACAATTTTATACCATGCTGTATGTACACTTGGAGCACTTTGAAGCTGTGGTTCTCAAGAGTGTCTCCTGGAGACCCTTAGAGGCTTCTGACAATCTCTCAGAGGGTTGTAGTTGTTCACGGCTGGATTTGTTTATGATGTGTTTATACCAAAACAGCAAAGCAGACTGAAGGAGGTGAGCACTCAGAGTGTTTGTTCTGTGAATCTAGATTTACAAAAATTATAAAGCAGTGTCTTTACGGTCATTGAGTTTTTATTTGGAAAATGTAGTTACACTTTATATTTAAAATGCATTGCCTATTTATAGTGGGGTGAATTGTATCCCTTCAGACACAATTCCAAGATCTCATTCCCATCCCTGTTAATAAATAACACTTTATTTTGGGAGAAATTTTGCATTTGTAGTTAAATTAGATTAATCTCCAGAAGAGATTATCCTAAATTTAGAGGAAGTGCTAAATACACTGAATAGACAGATACATGATAGAAGAGAAGATTAGAGACATATAGGAGAACATAAAGGCACACACATAGATCGGAGTGATGTGTGAACAAGCCAAGGAACACCAAAGCTTGTCCATAGTCATGAGGAGTTAGGACAGGCTCTGCAGAGCCTCCAGACAGTGAGCCAATGCCTTAATTTCAGCTGTCAGAGACTATGTTTCTATTATCTTTAAGCCACTGAGTGTATGGTTATGTGTTACAGTATATAAAACACATGAACACATTACATGAGATTAATGGATTGTTCTTTAGTAAGAATTTGTCAGATCTCTCTCTTAAGAATTACTTATTTTATGTATATGAGTACACTGTTGCTGTCTTCAGACCCACCAGAAGAGGGCATCGGGTCCCATTACAGATGGTTGTGAGCCACCACTTAGTTGATGGGTATTGAATTCAGAACCTCTGGAAGAATAGTCAGTTCTCTTAGCTGCTGAGCCATCTCTCCAGCCCCAATGTCAGATAGACCCAATATTCATCACTCATGCAGAAATGTGGAGGACAGCAGTTGATATCAAATGCTTCTCTATTCCTCTCCATTTTGGTTTTTAAACTCGATAGCCTGGCTTGCAAGCCCTAGTGGCCCTCCTGCCTCTGCCTCCCTAGTTCAGGGATTGCAGGGACAAGCCACTGACCTGGCTTTTTGTGGGCTCTTGGGGCCGAACTCCGGTCCTCATGCTTGTGCAGCATGCACTTCACCTGAGCCATCAACCCAGCCCCTTTTCATAATTTCTGGCTCAAGAGCTAGACAGACAGACATCCCACCAAAAGACAGACACTTGGAGTCTGAATTCCTAAATCTCTTGAGTATTTTTACAGGTTATAATTTTCCTACAATAAATTTG
Source organism: Rhynchomys soricoides (assembly GCA_019843965.1). Lineage (NCBI taxonomy): Eukaryota > Metazoa > Chordata > Mammalia > Rodentia > Muridae > Rhynchomys > Rhynchomys soricoides. The sequence continues at coordinate 4,858,603 of JADRCH010000167.1, forward strand.
ATGTTAAAAATTTGATGTGTGAGTGTGACAACCTACTTGATACTGAATATAGGAACAAAACCACAAGGAACCCTGTCATTGCTTACTCGCACAGATCGCATTTGTCTCAAGAAAAAAGCGGAGGGTCAGAAGCCACTAGTTTTCTGAAGCTGCCAACAATGGTTGAGCTGGAAACTATGGAAGAAATCTCTAGAAGCCAGGCATTCAGTCACTTAACTAGATAGTTAAGTAATCAGAAAGTGTGGTAGTCAGACCATGTTGCTCATCTCTGTAGAAGTTCCTCGGGATGGCAGAGTTAAAATTTGGGGTTATCACATGGTGGCTCACAACCATCTGTAATGGGATCTCGTGCACTCTTGTGTGTTTCTGAAGACAGCTACAGTGTACTCATATAAACAAAAAATAATATTTTAAAAAAAGAATAAAAATAAAATCACACTGAGTTTAGTGGTATACACCTTTAAAAAAAGATTTGGGGTTATGAGCCTTATAAATCCACATTTGGAAGGTTTTGTGTAACAAAATATGGAAATTGAAGGTAATGAGAAACCTGCCTTTTGTATTCTGAAAACCTCATTGCCTCAACAGCATTGTGACCACAAGGTGGTGCTGTTCACTCACCAGGTTTCTACCCAGGCATAGAAGCTGCATTGTTCTGCTTTCTGAGACTTACAGACTTAACAGCTTGGAGCAGAACTTGCTAAAGATACCAGAGTAACAAAAGGGAGAATGGCGTGAGATTAGATAATGAGTAAAGAACACTAACAGCTGCTTCTAGAGGGTCAGAGTGCCGCTTAGGCTTTTTCCTAAGGGAGTTGAGAGCCATCAAAGAAACAACCACGGAAGGACCTAGTTATGGTTCTGTCTATGTCAGCAGTGAGTCTGCAGATGCAAGGTGACTGGTAACATGTGAGAGGTTGTGAGTCAGTGTAGACCTGCTAAAAGACTAGCCAGCTGTGACGAGTGTAGCTAGGGATGCTTAGGAGAACAATGTGGAGTGGTGGCTGAGGCAGAAAGATGCTGTGGATACGGAAGAGACTAACACATCTTTTTAGGGGAGAGCAGAAAGCAGTTTCTTGGAGAAGTGTAAGGTGCCATTCTGTAATCACTTCTGTTTTCTAGACACCATGCTAAGTGTTACTACTGTGGTCACCTTCCTCCGTTTTCTAACACTTCATATAAGATAGAGAATTTTCTTCTTGCTCCTGTATTTGACACATATGTTAGTTGAAGAGATATCATAGAATGATAGAGAAAATGAATAATTGTATAAATTGCACTAATCTTGCTTTTGTTTGACGTACATGGTAATGCTATTTTAACTATTGTAAGTACTAGGCTTTTATAGTATGCATTTTCAGACAGTGTATTTACTAGACTGTCTTGTATCACATGTTATTGATTATCTTTTATTTAAAGTGCCCTATGTCTTGAAAAGCAAAATGCATTGACAGCTGCAGATAGTTATAAATACATATTCTAGGTAGGAAACAGCTGAAAAGTATCTTAGTTCTTGAGCTTAACTGGTGGTTTACATGAAATGTCTTATCCATCCAGTAGAATTGGTGTAAAAAGAAGGAGTAATAAGCAATGTCTTTAGCCTCATATAGGGCCTGGGTTAGGGACAGCTCAGATAAATGACGTAGATAATACGTTACCATTCAGAAGAGCCCAGTTAAGAGTGACCTTTAAAAGACTGCTGTAACACTCACATACAGGAATTATAGACATGTGCCTGTAGACTGTGCTACATAATGATTTAATTTCAGTAGACTCAGTTTGTAGAAAATTGAAATTTTAATTTTTTTTCAAAGGTTTTATTGTTCATTCCCTACTATAGCCTCACATATTTTTGTTGAATTTTCTTGCCATCAAGTCCCACAACAGTGGTCAAAGTGGCTTAGATGGCTGCTATGCACAGAGTAGTTTTGTGTTGCAGCCAAGGTGGGTTGCCCACTGACTTTCCGCAACCCACTGCTTTTACTATAAGCCTGAAGTAAGCCTGTTCTCTGTCTGAATGAAGCAAGATGACACCATAGTTTTCAAATTTAGCAGCTCAAAAAGTAACTGAGACAAAGCCCCAGGAAAGGGCAGTCAGTGTCTTGCAGACTTTGCATATCTGTAAGAGAAAGACAAGAGGCTCATGGAAACAGTATCTTACATTACTTGACACATACCAAATGCAGAGTTGTAGTATCAAGTGTGTTCATATTTGCTTCTTCATACCCACCAAGTTCCATTTCCAGCAGAAATGATCAAAAAAGCCAGTTTCCCCAACTCACTGAATCTTACTGAGTTAACTTAGGCTAATTGTATAAGTTGAAAGAAATCTCTTAATACACTTAATGTCTCTTTGACCTAGAGTTAGGTTGGGCATTTTTTCCCTAGTTACAGGCTTCTCCATATTATTGCTGAACAGTATAATGCACTTGTTTTCTCAAGATTTGTTTGCTTGGCTCTTCTTGGGTCCAGGAAGAATATGGCTAGGACTATCAGTTTCACAAATTGAATTAGACTCTCTTCCACAGTAGTTAGGAGAATTAGGTGCACAAGCAATTGCTCCGAATGCTGAGGGTCAAAGTTAAAACACAGTTCTCTATTCAGCTCTCAGAGAATCCTTCCCACTTCAAAATGGAGACAAGAAACAAACATTTCTGCCCTCCCCCTCCCCACAGTTTGATGGAGAAGAGAGAAGTTTTCATAACATAAAGGCAGACATCCAGGCATGTGATGGTAGGAATAATATACAGGGTGCTATGACAACAAATTAGAGACAGTAAGACATTCCTAATTTACACAGCTTTTGTTAAGTGAAGAGAATATATATAAGAAAATAACACAACCATCAAAATGTGTTTTTAGGGCTGGAGAGATGGCTCAGCGGTTAAGAGCACTGACTGCTCTTCCAGAGGTCCTGAGTTCAAATCCCAGCAACCACATGGTGGCTCACAACCATCTGTAATGGGATCCGATGCCCTCTTCTGGTGTGTCTGAAAAACAGCTACATATAATATTGTGCTTACATATAATAAAAAAAATAAAAGCCATGGCTCTTGAGAGATGTATGGTGAATAGAGGAGAAAGAAATTCCAAATCCTACTGCCATGTAAGATTGCATGGTGGCTTGGTTCCCAGCATGCATAGCAGGTGCCTCTTCTAACTGTTATCACTCCTTTTCTATAGACAAGAAAAAAAAAACAGTAGTGTCTGATGACAGCTACACTGTTCTCATACATAAAATAAAATCTTTACAGGAAGAAAACATCTTTTTATTAAAGATAGCATGATGCCATGGGGAAAAGCTGGAGGGAAGAACAACCTAAGTTGTTTTCCCACTGTAGTCCCTTTCCAATGTGACGCCAAGGCATTTAGTTACTATCTTCATAGAGTCACCGTGAACTACGAAGAATAACATAGTGTTAGCCTCATATTTGTAGGGCCTGGAGACCTACACGCTGTGAATATAAATATGAAAAAGTTTAAATCATTAGTTATAGATCAAATGCATTTCCTATCAAGATTTAGTTACCTTTGTTGAAGTTGATAAATGGATCATAATGATATGCAAAATCATATGGGTATGCAAAGATCTCAAATACCCAAAAGTGTGTGTGTAGAGGCGGAGGCAAGGAGGGGGCCCAGATTGAGACCGGAAATGAGGCCTCAAAGCTACAGGCAGTTGGGCCAAAAAACCAGAAGTGTCAACAAGGTGTCAGAATTTCTTGTTTAAGCATCTTAATCTTGGACCAGTTATTGATCCCTCATTAACTATGAAACTCTACTGCATTTAGTCCTAGAGAATTGTACTGTTCTATGTGGTGGGCTTTGCTATTATTGCATGTTTATAAATAATCCCTCTTCCTATTACCCAACTTGACTGCACCATCTTTTCCCCAGTGAACCCCTGGTTGGCACAGTGATTCGATACTGTAACTTGCCACAGAAATCAAAGCAGAATCTTTGAAATAGCATCAGATCCTAGATTGTGTAACATTTGAGGAATACAGGGGGGAAATGGGCACTGTTGCTCAACTGTCATTTATGCTGATGACCTAGAATGACAAGGTATTAGGAAATCAAGTAGCTATGGAACTTGATTGCTACAGTGATAATGCTTTTTAAAATATTGTCTCCTGTGGGTTATTCTGATGGCACCCTAGAGATCATAAGTAGAGAAAAGGAGACATGAAATAGGCAGACTTCATGTGAACAAGCATGGCTATAAATGTATTTTATTGCCTGTGGAGCAGAACAGTATTGCTGAGTACTGTGCTTGGGACCTAACTATAGAGTTGCAAGAATTGTTGCACTAGTTAAGACTTAAATCCTTGTGGTTGCTTGTGATAATGGAAGGACACTGACAAGAAGTGAGTGGGATACTGACTGGAATCCCAGACTGGAGGAGGCATGCTTTATATAGTAAAGAGAGGTGCCAGTGGCATCACACCCAGATTTCACTAGCTGGACATGTGCTCCATCTTTTTCAAGCAGCTGGATTGCTAAAAAGTGGAATAGCTACTGACCACACAATTCTAAGAGAGGATGCTTGTAGGAGGCTATTTATACACTGTGGTGTGTACCTTAGCTGAGCAGCTGAATTAATCTAGTAATAAATAAATGTGATATTTGTAAAAATGTACTAGGCCATAAAGTAAGACTCAATAAATTCCAGGGAATTGATAATATACAATTTGTTCTTCAAAGACTGTAAACCATACAAATAAAGCAGGAAAACTTGTTTGGATTTTCTTTTAAAGAGATATATGTGAATACACAGTCAATGTCTTCAGACTCACAAAAAGGGGGCATCAGATCCCACTACAGATGTTGTGAGCCACCATGTGGGTGCTGGGAATTGAACCCAGGACCTCTGGAAGAGCAGTCAGTTCTCTTAACCGCTGAGCCGTCTCTCTAGCCTCCTTGTTTGGAAATCTTTAAAAGCAAATGACAGAAAATTCACTAAGATAGCATGGCAAGAAAAAACACAGAGTTTGAAAAGCCAGTGAGAAAATTATTATTTGGAAATGTATATTCGTAAAACCCAAACTGTCTTCCCTCCTATCCCCCAAAACCACTACTGATAGTCCTTTTGAGTTTAGTATAAATCACTGGACAAGGTCAATGTGCGAAAATATCAGCTGTATCTCTGTATAAATATCAGAATACTCAAATATTTAAATGAACTTTTGGTAATTAAAAAAAATCTAATAACCAGAAGTAAATTTTGCAAACAAAACACAATGAGAAATTTTAAATAAACCTACTTAAAGGGAACAATATGACATCTTAAGACTCAATTGAATGTTAATTCTATCAGATTGTTCTATGGATGGCATGTAATTCTAGTCAGTATTCTAGCGTAGGTTTTCTCTTTCCAGAAATTGGTAAGCTGATTTTAAAATGCATATAGTGATGCAGAGGTGGAAGAAAACAAATCTGAGGACATGGATTACACATTTTAAGATATACCATTGGGCGGGGCAGTGGTGGCTCACGCCTTTAATCCCAGCACTTGGGAGGCAGAGGCAGGTGGATTTCTGAGTTCGAGGACAGCCAAGGCTACACAAAGAAACCCTGTCTCAAAAAAAAAGATATACCATAAAGCTGCATTCAAATACTATGACGCAGGGACAGATTAGTCAAGAAACAGACTAAAAAAAGAATACCACTCAGTTTATTAGAAGGGTTATGTTTCAAATGTTCTTTTTGGATACGTTGTGCTAGATTGGTTTGAAATCAGTGTGGAGAGTAAAATAAAATTTGAACTCTTATCATTCTTAAAAGCTAGTATTAAAGAGGATGAGGCAAGAGGATCACAAGTTCCGGACAAGCCTCAGCTACATAGAAGGACCCAGTGAAGTCCCCAGGGGCCTGAAAAAGGAGCAGGCTGCGAGATGGGGCAGTTGGTAGAGGGCTTGGCAAGCATGAGGTGCTGCGCTTGACCCCCAGCACTCTGGCTTACTCCTTCCAGTGTGTCTGGTGCTGAGGAGGCAGAGATGAGAAGAGGACCCCTGGGGCTTGCTCACCAGCTGTTCTGGCTGAGCCCGTGAACTTCAGGTTCAGTGAGAGACCCTGCCTCATAAAACAAGATGGGGAGTGATTGAGGAAGATCCTAGTGTTGATCTCTGGCCTCCACATGAGTATGTTCATGTATTGCTTACACACATATACAAACATACACACAGGTATACAAACACACAAAAGTAATTTGAAGCAAAAATATAAGTTTATCAAAAGTTCAGTGTGTGTGTGTGTACATGTACGTACACATTTTTATTTTGTTTTGGGCTTTTCTAGACAAGATTTGTTTTTGTAGTCTTCTCTGTCCTGGAACTAGCTGTGTAGGCCAGGCTGGTCTTGAACTCACAGAAGTCCATCTGCCTCTGCCTCCTGAGTGCTGGGATTAAAGGTATATGCTACCACTACCTAGGTTATATTTCAGTTTTGTTTGTTTGTTTTGTTCTTTGAGACAGGGTTTCTCTGTATAGCCCTGACTGTCCTGGGACTCACTCTGTAGACCAGGCTGACCTCTGCCTCCCGAGTGCTGGGATTAAAGGTGTGTGCCACCACTACCTGGCTTATATTTCAGTTTTTTAATAATTTTTAAAAATATCTATCATGAATATCTGTGGTATGTTTTATCAGAGCCATAGATGGATATTGTGTCAGAATTTATTGTCTACAATAGATCCATAAGCTCACATTAGTTAGTTATATTTGATGTAAGGAATCCAGATTTGCTTGATAGCTAATCTCTGACAGTTATAGGTTCTTTTTATTTCTACCTGAAATTACTTATTAACTCCCGATCACACCCTGCACCTCACTGTCTATGAGTGAGTTGCCGTGTTTTTGTTAAGAAAGGATTAAAGGGCTGGAGAGATGGCTCTGGGGTTAAGAGCACTGACTGCTCTTCCAGAGGTACTGAGTTCAAATCCCAGCAACCACATGGTGGCTCACAACCATCTGATCTAATGCCCTCTTCTGGTGTGTCTGGAGAGCAATGGTGTACTCATATACATAAAATAAATAAATCTTTTTTTTTTTTCTTTAAAAAAAGATTGAAGAGGCTGCTATGTGGAGAGTGTAGAAGGGCAGTCCTGAAGGCAGAGAGCTGCTGCAGGAGCAGAGGCAAGCCTGCAGGGCACCGGACCACAGCTGTTTAAGTGCCAAGACATCAGCTAGAGCTCTGGGTGGCAGGCTATCAAGAGGCAGTTTGAAGAGGCACAGTGTCAGCCAGGGGAAATTACTGGAGCTGGAGGTCTGGCACTGCCACAGAAGCAGGAGTCCTTTGCTGTGATTTGTCAGTACATTAGTCAGTATGCTGGGTGCGCCTACTTTTAACAGTCCTAGGTAAGAAGGTTCTGTCGTGTGCTTATGTGTCTTTTATTCTGATAAGATTCTGTATTTTCAGGCTTCATTATTTATTGGCACAAAATACCAGTTTGTGTCTCCTGATATGTTGGCAGATAATGGTGTTTACTTTTTAAAACAAGCTGTGGAGCCATTCTTCCTTGGCACTTATAATGAAAATGGAGTAGCTTGGGTCAGGGCAGTCTAGGCAGAGGCTTGAAGCCAATGTTTGAAACACACAGGGTAACCCGGAGTTGGCCCAGCTTGTGTGCTACGGTCACTTAATAGTTACTAAAAATATTTTTGTTTTTTCAGCTATCAGAAGCCAGGACTCTGGACCACTGTTTGCTGCCTGTGGATCTTTGATACTTACGGTGTACCAGTTGCTTGAGCTCTCCCACTGTTAGATACTTCCTGCCACCCACTCTGGTAGTATAGTAGCTCTTGGAAAGGAGTTACAGCCGCTGTCAGCCAGGAGTCCCTCACCCGACTCCTGTGGTTGTCTTTTCCATCATGCCAAAGAATAAAGGCAAAGGAGGCAAAAACAGGCGCAGAGGTAAAAATGAAAATGAATCTGAGAAAAGAGAGTTGGTGTTTAAAGAGGACGGGCAAGAGTATGCTCAGGTGATCAAAATGCTGGGAAACGGACGCTTGGAAGCCATGTGCTTTGATGGCGTGAGGAGGCTGTGCCACATAAGAGGAAAGTTGAGAAAAAAGGTTTGGATAAATACCTCAGACATTATATTGATTGGTCTACGAGACTATCAAGATAACAAAGCTGATGTCATCTTAAAGTATAATGCAGATGAAGCAAGAAGCCTGAAGGCATATGGAGAACTTCCAGAACATGCTAAAATCAATGAAACGGACACATTTGGTCCTGGGGATGATGATGAAATCCAGTTTGATGACATTGGAGATGATGATGAAGACATTGATGATATCTAAGCTGACCTAAGCATGTCACATTCCAAGTTCTCTGAAGATAGCTCTACACAATTGGCATCTTGACCTTTAGCTGTTAAGTAAAACTTCATCTGGCATGTGTATGACTTGTTAATGCAAATTGATGAATTTTATTTTTTGAAGTATTATATTTCTTTGAAAACCAAAGACGTTGAGTTATCTTAAGTGACATACTTTGTGCTTATGAATACAATTGAGCTTAGGTCACAACAGTGTGCACTGTTAAGAGACTGCCTTTCCATTTGTGACTCTTCATTTCTGGCATGTAAGTGTTTTGTGTCAGCAGGACTGCCTGGTGACCATCATGGGCTGATTAAGTCCTGGTCCAGCGCACCTGCTTCAGGCCTTGATAGTCTAGTCATGGCTGTGTTTGAGACTCCTCATCAGACTTACAGATATGTAAGTCTGCATTTACAGTCAGACAGAATATGGCTATCTTGTATTTATGGAGCCATGCCATTTTATACTTTCATGTTCTATACATTTGTTTTATCTTTTAAGTTGTTGCAACCCATAAAAAGGCAGTTTTTTAATTACATGGGTAGCAATTTTGAGTTTTAAAAATTAGTCATTGCAGAAATTAAATACTAAGAGGAGATAATCCATTATCTTGACTTTAGAAATATTATAGTTGACAATGTTTATATATAATTTTACTTTTCTAAGGCAGAGAAATTTTCAAAGAAGGTAGTTGTTAATAGCATGTAAAATATTTTTTACTTTGCAAAGTAGGTTGTTTGTGTTAAGTCGTTTTCAAAAAGTTAGCTTCTGTATTGAGGCTTTGGATAATTACTATATATTGATTAAAGTTAGTTACATAATTGTACAAGGGAAGTTTTCCTTAAACTGAGCTTAGGTTAAAGGAAAAGGAGCCACAGCTTAATGAGAACGTGGTTCCTGTTTCCTAATGGAGGGGTCCAGAAACAGAGACAATAAAAACATGTTGGTATAAAAACATTTTTTTTCTTTTTAATATGTTCATTATATCTCTGGATATATAACAAAAATAAATAACTGGATGATTTCTAGTATATCATGAGAGGCTTTTTTCGGGGGGATAATTAAATTAGACTATGGGATTTAAGATAAACTTAGCTATTTTCCCATTTAAGTGATGCTGGTATCAGGGTTCTGCAGTTTAACCCTTGCTGCTTAGGGAGTAAATAGAAACCTTGTCAATCAGTCCTCAGATGCCTTTTAAAAAAGTAGTTCCTTTCTCAGAGTTTGTTCTAGATACCTTCAGGTGGTGTCTGACCATGAAAACAACAGTGTTCACCTTCACTTTTATTTTTTGATTGTTTTCCAGTTAGTCCATAATAATGTAGCTTAAGAAAATTATCCATTCAGAAAGAAAGAAATGCAAATACAATTTTCCTGATCATTGATTGGTGGATCTCTTCTAGATGGAGATATGTAGGTCTTCGTAAAGGTTAATTCTGTAAAATGAAACTAGACGTGGTGCCAGATTAGAGGCAGATCCCACATCCCCAGAAGGATAGTGTGTCTTTAGGAAGACAACATATCACTGGAGCTTTCTCTTGCTCTACAGAGTGTATCTAAATATGCTGTTCACTAAGATTTATCCTATTGCCACTGTAAATTTTTAGTTCAGAAAGAAAACTTGACCATGGGCCAGCTAGCTTGATGCATTCAATAGCAAATGAGACTGTCCCAAGTTAGGAAAGGACCAGTGCCTGAAGATGTCCTCAGTCCACAACATGTACACATCATATACACGTCAGCACATGCACAAAGATGCACTTGAGGCTATAGTATTGTGTCTTGGTCATTGAAAACTATCAGAGGCAAACCCTGAAGTATTCACATTTCCCATTTCATGCTTGCCAGTATCATTTTTTTCTCACATTCTAGATGAAGGAATCTTTTATATCATGAGTGATTTATGCTGTTTATTAAAAGTAAATGTTGACACAAGTGTTACAATTAAAATGACTTAGTGAAGATTTAAATGTTTCTTTTTCTTTCCCACAACTTTGTTACACCACACTTGAGCCTCCCAAGTTTGCTCTCAAGAAGCCCATAGCTCAGCTTTCCTCAGTTTCCCTAGCTGGCTACAATAAATAGAAACACCAAACTGCTTGAAGATCGCCAAATACTCTAGCTTCAGGGTTCTTCACCCCAGTGCCAGTGTTTTGCTTATCAGTTCACAAAAACAGTTCATATCCTAGGCTGTATTATAATTTATATCATTTGTTTATCCCAGGCTATCCCTGAGGTAGCACAGCTTCCCCTGCTCACATATTATGATTTAAAGTTTTTCGGAATGATAGCTTCAACATTAGCAATGTGCCTTTAGCCAGCAATTTCTTACTCTTGTGTAATATTTTACTCCCGGTACCTCAGATTTTGTCCATATCACTTTGAAGTACCCATCTCTCTTTGCTCGCCACTTCGTTTTAGGTGGTATATTACTCTGTCACTGTTAAACAGACATTAGGGTTTGCGCCATCACTACAAACATCAATAGAAAACACTAAAAATTGATTATTGAAAGTTGTGTTTTACTGAGAGCTGGAGAAGGAAGTGGGTTAAGACCTTGAGGACTGCATCTCTTCTCCAAGGCAGCAGATGTTACTGGGAGGGCTGATGTATAGGCAGCTGATCATTTCAAAGATGACTGCCCCCCTGGTGAGGTGATTAGCCAGGTCTTTCAGATGTGTTAGCTGTTGCCTCCTTCCTCAACACCTGTCCTGTTCTTTCGCCTCGGTCTCTGGACATCCAGGCTGAGACACTTGGTGAAGCACAGAGTGGTCTTGGCTAGTATCACCCATGTCCTCTGAGGCCATTGAGTCTGGGGGACAGCGAGCAATGCAAAAAGAACAGGGCATTATAGTGTGCACATGCTAAGCTATGAACACCATGTATGGGCAAATTCCTTCCTACAGCCTGAAATACAAATGTGTCCTATAGTGTGGAATACTTAGGCGCCCTTATCTTCCCCCTCTTAACCCATCGATTGGCTTTTTAAAATACATTTTTTAATTAATGATTTTTTTTTTATTTATTTTACTTACTTTACCATCCTGATCACCCTACACACCCACACACAATGGATTTGCTTTTTGTTGTCATGTCTTTCTGTTCCGCTCTGTTCTCATAACCACAGTCTAGGATCGCAGCTACCCTGTTTCTCCTCTGATCTTACACAAAGGTGAGTGATGGACAAAATCAGTTTGGAAACATGGTAACAAAGGCATCCTACCACAGCACTAACTCTGCCCCTGGTTAGCAAAGGACTTTATTTCTGATCTTACTGAGCAAATGGGAGTCACTGCACAAGCAAACCCCTCACCCCCAACCCCCACCCCGGTCACCTACAAATGCAGCTCAGCTGTCCCTTTGTCACTTTTCATTCTATCCCAGGAAGAGACTTTACTCCTAAAAAGGGCTGTTCTCTCCTTGTTAGTTTTTCTCTTTTCCCCAACACCCGACCTAGAGATCCTTGTTCATATCCTTTCCCATACTTGCTTTTTGTTGGTTTGTCCATAGTGAATATTTAATAAGCTTAAAAAAATCTGCACCTTCATGGCTGTCCCTGGAAAGATGACAGGTGACTCAGCATCATCTCATACTAAATCCTACATGATAATCACGGGTGTTTCACGTGGCATAAGCTGAAGGCTGGACCCCCACCCCCACCCCCAGGTCTGAGGGTCAGATACCACATCTTCAGCAGAGCTAAGGCTTCCCCTGCAACTAGAATACCTGACAAGAATCAAACGAGTGTTGTTGGAGCTAGGGCAGAAAGTACAAGTGCCCAAGATTGGGGAGGGGGGAGGAAGAAAGGAGTCGTACAAGCAGGAAGTGTCTTTATGCCAGTGTTCCTGTCACTTGGTACCACTTACAAGTCTTCACATGACTTTCTGTGGAGATTGTCAGATCTGCATTGTCTGAAGAAAGCAGTCTGGAGACTGAATGTGACCACCGACAGCTCTCAAAGTGGACAGATAGGAAGCTTTCAGATTTCCAGAAAGCATGGAATGGGGCCGTCCTAGTTAGGGTTTCAGTTGCTTAGAGGAAGCACCATGACCAAAAGCAAGGTGGGGAGAAGAGGGTTTCTTTGGCTTACACTTTCCACGTTGTAATCTATCATTGAAGGTAATCTGTCATTGAAGGTAATCTATCATTGAAGGTAATCTATCATTGAAGGAAGTCAGGACAAAAACTCTGGCAGGTCTGGAACCTGGATGCAACAGCTCATGACAGGCCATGGAGAGGTGCTGCTTGTTGGCTTGCTCCTCATGGCTTGCTCTGCGTGCTTTGTTATAGAATCCAGAACCACCAGCCCAGTGTTGGCATCACCTGCAGTAGGCTGAGCCTTCCTCTGTCAATCACTAAAATGTCCTACAGCCAGATCTTACAGAGGCATTTTCTTGTTTGATGTTACCTCCTTTCAGGTAACTGGCTTGTGTCAAGTTGACATAAAATTAACACAGGGTCTTAGGTTGACTTTACCATCCATCATAAAAGGACAGAAAGCAGGTCCTCTTGACAGTGCTATACACTAAAACAAGTGATGAACCACAGGCAGCTCCTGACCTTAAAATAAGACTCGCCAGGTGCCAATGGCATCTGAGGATCCTTTTCAGGCAGATGGTTCTTTCACCCTTATAGGTCCCTAATGTATGATTATAGAGCCATGCTTTCCCAAGTGTATACCTAAAATGAGTGTTATAATCTAAAATTAGCCACTTGCCCGAGTTTACAGGAGTCTGGCACAAGAGCATCTACCTGCTGCTGAATGCTACAAAATTCTCCAAGCGCCATGTGCAGACGACCAGAATTTCCATAATTCTCAGGCAGAACTGTTTGCATCACCACTGGCCTGAGTGGGTCATGGTTTTAATTGCTGCTGTTTTTGAATGATCAATATAATGGCACTTTTATAGATGTTTGTGCCTGAGTTGTGTAGAATTGCTACATTGTTACTGGTTTTATGCTGACTCTAGTCTGTTCGCACCAAGTTCAACCTGTTGAAGATGGGAACAACTTAGGTAGGTAGGCTTCCAAGCTGAAGGTTCAGCAGCTGACTAGTAAGCGCAGGGATTTCAGTAATGTCTTTGTTAAGCCTCAAACTCACAGAGATCCACTTGCCTCTGCCTCTCAAGTGCTGGGTGTCCTGTGTTGTTCAGTTCTGTTGATTGGTTAAGCTGTTTGACAATCTACTAAGCCCTTAGAGACAATGAACTTTAACTTGTACAGCACACCCAGGCATCAGCATATGCATATCAATCTTCTGAGCCTCATTTCCTGTAAGACATTACAGAGAGAGCCAGCCATGCCTGCAGAGGGGGCAGTAGAGTGCTGTAGGAAAAGAACCCCAAGTTTAGGGAAACTACATCTTTGAAAAGGCAAAGTAGGTCTGCCTGGCCTTTGTTCCAGATGGAGACATTATCTTGTGTACTGGAGAATAAATTGTCTTTTGATTTAAGGAAAAGTATGATCTTTGTCATCCAAGGCCATTTATTACAAATGTTCTTGAAGAGAGTTCAGAACAGTCATTGGCTCTGCAAGACAGGTCGTGAGGCAAGAGGCCCATATAGAATTGTCTCTCAATAAGTACCTGAATCAGTGAAGAAAACTACCCCCCCGGCCCCCAACTACCTATTCTCAATCAGTTTGGGCTGTTCTTAAGAATAAGACAAACTGGGTTAGTCAGAAGTTCATTTCTCATGGCCCTCAAGGCTGGCATTTCCAAGATCAGTGTGTTAGCTATGCCCATTCTTCCTGAGAACCTTTCATTTGCAGACAGGCTGCTTAGCCATGTCTTGTGATTTCAAAAGAGGAATCCTCTCCCTGGCTCTTACAAGGGTACTGATTCTACTCATTGACAGGTCCACCCTCACAACCTGCTTTCTAAATGCCCATGCCCATGTCCATTTGGGGCTTATTTAATATAGGAATTGGGGGGATGGCCATAGGCCTGTGGTAGACAGCACATCACTACCGTGTTTTCCACAACCAAATAGCTCAGTATCCCCAGGGACATATGAATCAGTGTTCTGTGAGTCATGCTTCCATTCCTAACTTAGAAAGTCTTTGCTAGGTAAACACTGTACCAAGTGAGCTACATCCCCAGCCCAAGATTCTCATTTTTTTAAGTGAAGTTATACGATTGCTGTGAGATGCCTTATTAATGCTTTTCTATTAGCAAATGCAGCAAATGAGAACAATGGATATTGTTTATACCTGCATAGAGGACACTGAAGTATTTTCTCTCCCTTGAGATGATAATTACGGATTCCAGAAAAATTTGAATGCTGTACCTTGGGCCCTAATCCATGAGAACCACAAATGTTCCAGACAGCTCTGGCCAGGATATAACATTCTTTTAAAGATTCAAGATATTTTATGAAGAATACAGGTAGTGATCTGTGCACAGAACATGGTGGTGGTAGTCTGGGAAGAGGAGGTTAGAGACGAGTGTAAGGGAGGGTGAACTAAGCGTACTCACTGTGCTCTGCTCCTCCCCAGTGTCACTGACCCTTGTTCTCCTTTGTCACCACTGTGCCAATGGGCACTGCTACACTAAGGTTTGTCATGAGGAATGGAAAACTCACAACATAAGCACTTCACCTTACAACCCATGTTAGGTCAAGAGCACGGCTCAGCGCTGAAATTCATGCATACATGGGACAGAAGGAAGCTAGAAGCTGGAATCACTGTTTAAAGGCATTAAACGTATACCAAGCTGGCGATTAAACAGGCATGGAATGGGGAGAGACTGTTCTAGACACTGGACATGAGCTGCTGATCAAGACTGAGTGATAAAAGGCCCCAGTTATGAGTTGATAAAATTGTTACA
>JADRCH010000167.1:4903346-4928712 GCA_019843965.1 Rhynchomys soricoides
GACTGGTCAGCCCAGTACAGACACTCTGCTGAGGACTGGTCAGCCCACTACAGACACTCTGCTGAGGAGTGGTCAGCCCAGTACAGACACTCTGCTGAGGCCCTCTCTCTGGGGACCACCATGTGTGGGTTCAATGGAGAACCTCAAAAGAGAAATGTGGCAAATGTCCTGCCTTGGGGAACTTGATTGTTAGGGCAACGGAAGCCTTTGACAGCCGTACTCCTGTCAAACCTGACCTGAGTTAAAAACTGAAACAGACAGACTTGAACCAAAATCTAAAGGAGCACGACAGAAGCCAGATAGCCTCCAGCTGGAGGAAGCAGGAAATGCCAACCTCAGAACCGGCTGTGTTTTGATTCAGAGTAGCAAGGACTTTCTCCACACAGGAGACTCTGCAGAGATGTCAGGTAGGGGACAGAGGAGAACTGACAGTTTGTTCTAGTTGGTTAAACACCGGCTCTACTCCAGCCAGCTCTGGGCTAATCTGTATTTGGTTAGACTATCACTGCAAGTTTTTGAGAAGCAAACATTACATTCGAATGCCCGGAGGAAGGACACGGGCTTTGCGTTACCCACCATTCTCTGCGGTCTGAGTTACCGGCCCTCCACACATCAGATGATGTGCCGTCTCGGTGGGTTTGAGGAGGTGGAGAATCGGGAGGTAGTGTGGAGGAAGGCCGACTTCAGATGCACAAAGTAGCACATTATTATTTTCATTCATCTCTGACTGAGACTTAGCATCTCTTTTCATTTAGATATAGAATAAAATTCACAGCAGCAGCAGCAACAGGATCTGTGACTCTGCCATTATTAAAAACCATAGATTCTGGGGACTAAAAATACGGCTTTCAGGTTAGAGCACTTATGGCTCTTGTGGAGGACCTAGGTCCAGCTCTCAGGACCTTCATCAGGTGGCTCACTAGCAACTGTCATTCCTTCCAGGGGATCCAGTGCCACCTTCTTGTTTCCATAGGCTTCTGTGGTACGTGGCTCACACAGACTCACGCTACTATACACATACGTGAAAATCGTAATTAAATAGATCATTTAAGAAACACCCGTGCCATCGATTTAACGGGATCATCAAAAGCCACGTCACAAAATAGGTTAAAAAGCTGGTTGAGCATCGCTTGAGACTACACAGCATAGAGCTTTAGATATTATCTTAACAGTGGAATAGGATGAAGTTAATTCCGTAAGCAAATGGGACCCACTGATTTATTTGTTATTAAGGACTGGGAGGTTTAAGCTAGCCTAGGCTATGTAACGACGACACAGAAAGAGAAGAGAGAGAGAGATGGTAGGTAGTAGGGCGTTGTAGCAGCAAATACAATTTGGGAAGTAGGCATTCCTAGGTCTGCTTAAAGGATCCTCTTCACAGCTCACGGGAGCACCAGAACTGCTCTATCCTGGGTTCTAGCAGGAGAGAACAATTTCAAAGACAATTCACCTCTACAAAGGGATGGTACACTTAAAATTTGGGACTTAGGTACAAACATTGTACAAACAAGTCCAAGACAATCAGTCTCTAAGTACCTACTCAGTTTCTTTCTTCCTTCTTTTCTTCCTTCTTTCCTTCCTTTCTTTCTTTCTTGTTAGAACAACTCAGCAGAATGAAATTCCTGTTTATTGTTGGACATTGTTTCATACATACATCAAACAGGCCAAATAAATAAATAAATAAACAGCAACTTCATAGACAAAAAAAGTAAAACAAACAAACAAACAAAAAACTAAACTCTTTTTCTATTTGGCCTTTTAAACCATCCCATACAAACCAACTACTTACAGTACAGCTAGGTACATACACACAAAAAAGTTACTGGGATGCTTGGGATAAGATTGGTTTTGCTGTTGTTGTTTATTTTGGTTTTCGAGACAGGTTTCCTCTGTGTAGCCCTGGCTGTCCTGGAACTCACTCTGTAGACCAGGCTGGCCTCGAACTCAGAAATCTGCCTGCCTCTGCCTCCCAAGGGCTGGGATTAAAGGCGTGCGCCACCACTGCCTGGCTGTTTTTGTTTTTTTTACACTTTTTTTTTTTCGTCTTTGAAATTATAATGAACATGGTCACAGCACAAGTAAAGTCTGAAGTAGGACTGAAAACGCTCTGAAGGCTGGTTTGGTCACCCGTTATCATTAAAAAATGGCTGACCCCTAACAATACATACCAAAAAAAAAATGTAAATAAAAAGTACAAACAAAATTTCCTTTTGAAGTAGTTTAAAGAAAAAAAGGAGGGCGTGCGTCTCTACTCAAAGGTGACCACGTTTAAATTTTGAGACCGGAAGTGGAGGGTGACTAGGTCACGGTGGGTAAGGTAAGCTTTTCCTTTTGCTGTCTAGTCATCCTCGTCAGTCTTCTGCTTCTTGGTGTTAACATCATCATCATCCTCAGCTACCTGCTTGCCCGTAGGAGCCTCAGCTTCCTCATCTTCATCCCCATCCTCTTCCTCACCGTCACCTTCCTCCTCCTCTGTACCTTCTTCCTCTTCTTCATCTACCACATTGTCAGCCTCCTGCTCCCCATTTTCCTCATTTTGAGCGTTCCCATTGGCAGGTGCATCTCTCCCATTCTCGGCCTCCTCCACAACTTCTTCTCCTTCAAGTTCTTGGTGGTGATCTTGAAGCTGGTGTCCACTGCCATGTCTGACATGGTGGGGCACGCTGGTGGTCCGATGCAGTGAGTGAGGAATTAGTCGAGTTCAAGGACTTTGGTGAGAAAGCTGCCAGAGTCCGGTTGGTGGGAAAGACCCAGGAACAATGCAAAGATCGCTTTTTGGAGCAGCCAGTGACATCCTACTCATTTTACTATCAAGTTGTAACATTTTACTAGTCAAAGGGGGTTGGGATTTGATGATCCATTCTTACTGGCTTATGACAGAGGACAGTGCTAACTACATCACACATGTTTTAATGATAAGTATTTTACAACTTGTGGTTTGAATAAGAATGGCCCCCAAAGGCTCATATATTTGAATGCTTTGTCAGGGAATGGCACTACTTGAGAAGGATTAGGAGGTGGTGCCTTGTTGGGGTAAGTGTGGCCTTGTTGGCAGAAGTGTGCCACTGGGTGTGGGCTTTGAGGTTTCAAAAGCCCAAGCTGGACCCAGTGGCTCTCTCTTCCTGATGCCTGTGGCTCTAGATGTAAAACTCTCAGCTCCTACTCCAGCTCCATGTCTACCCGAGTGCTGCCATGTTCGCAACCATGACGATAATGGACTAATAAACCTCTGAAAGTGTAAGCCAGCACCAATTAAGTGTTTTCTTTTATAAGAGTTGCTGTGGTCATGGTGCCCCTTCACAGCAATAGAAGACCGACTAAGACACAACCAAAGCTATAACTTGTTGAAATTCTTGAAAGTTATGGACATTCTTTCAGTTTGTTTCCATAAAAATGTATGTGCTAAGAATCAGAATGTCCAAAAGCCTGTCATTATATTGTAATAATAACAGTCACAAAGCACATAATGGTATAAGTGATTTTTCCAATATAGCGAGACATCTCATATCTAAGTTCATCTATTTTAATAATTATATTTTCAATTTGTCAAATGTTGTCTTTGGTCTAAGTTGTATTATGGTATCATTTAGTCATTCCAACAATCCTAAAAGTTGTATTAAGGTATTAGTGTGTGTGTGTGTGTGTGTGTACCTGTGTGAGTGTGTTTGTATGTGAGCACGTGTGCGTCCTGGTGTGCATGAAAACAGCTTCCAGTGGGCTCTCCTTCCATGGTGAGTTTTGAGGATCGAATTCAGATCATTAGATTTGCATGGCGAACACTTTTACCCACTGAGTTGTACTGCTGGACCCATGGCTACATTCTTTAAGACGACAAACCTGAGATGCACACAGGTCTGACCTCTACCTTCCCCATCCTCTCTCGCTTCCCAATGTACTTCTCATTATGGTACTTACTACAATTTAATTGTGCTTTGTATCTCATTTCACAACCCCTGGGTTGAAAGGAATGGATTCTCGTTTTCAAAATACACCTGTGATCAGCTTTCCCTTTTAATCTCGTTAAACAGAAAGCTATTCTTCATCAGAGCAAGTTTCTAGGAAATGGAATGATAATCACAGAGACAGGCTATAGCGTAACTGCGGGGCTGCTTTAGTGCTGAACAGTGAACACACACAACAAGCACACTTGTGGGCAATAATTGAAAAGAAACTTGAATCTGGGCAAGGTAGCACAGATTTCATTCAGTACTCAAGAGGCAGAGGCAAGGCTTTGCTGTGAGTTCAAGACCAGCCTGATCTACATAGTGAGTTCCAAGACAGCCTACATTTAAAAACAAAACAAAACAAAAATACCATCTCAAAAAAAAAAAAAAACCAAAAAACAAAAAACAAGAAAGACAGGAAGAAAAGAAGGAAGAAAGGGAGAAAGAAGGAAGGAAAGGAACTTGAAGACGGCGTGCTGTCACTTTAAAACTTGCCTCCCTATCCTGAAAGGGAGACTATTGGGAGTGCGGAGTGCTGGAGGGGAAAGGCCCCCCACAGGCACTGGTAAGAGCAGAGGAGTATGATCCAAGTACGTTATGTTCATGAAAGGGAATTTATAATGGAATCCTCTACTTCCTATAATTACTATGTGCTGATAAAAACATTTGTGTGGGTTGGGGATGTAGTTTGGTTGCGTTGGTAAGAGCGCTTTCCCTGCCTGCAGGAAAGACTGCCTAAACCAGCGAGGTGGCCCATTCCTGTAATCCCAGCTTTAGGAAGGTGGAGGCAGGAGGATCCCAATCACCAGATCACTTCCTATCATAAGTCTACTTTCCAGTCCCGTGCACGGCACAAGACTTCCTTTGAGTTAATTGTTTTCCCTCCCTTACCATGGGCAAGCTTCAAAAAGAGCATGGGTGGCCTTTGCTTCATCTGCCAGCACCCCTCTTGTTCCCTTCAGCTAGAGTCCCAGGCTCTTGGGCTTGGAGGGAGTTGGGGAAAAGAGCACAGAAAGTTCTTCTTTTGCTGCTATCATTCTGAAGGGCCTTGCACTCCCCAGCATGGCAGATACTGAAAGCTGATTCCCCCACAGGACTGCGGCTGAGTTCTTTAGACTTTCTCTTGATGTTTCTCCCACTGACTCCCAGGAGAAACCAGTTCTCCAACATTTCCTTTGCCTGTTGCATTTTTTGATCTGCCTCATTGCCTTTTGGTATCTGATAGCTCTCCCGTCTCTCAGAGACTCAGCCAGAGTTTCCATGTGGTGGCCTAAAACATTGCATTTATCCTGTGTACCTGCACATTCTATCACTTAGTGGATGTGCACACAGAATGTGTACTTCCTTCCAGCAAATAAAGCAACGACAACCATCTCAGGACTGGATCCTGGACCTCCCATGGACACTGAAAATGCTGTAGTATTTGCAGATAACTTTGATAGATTGTAAGCTTCAAGTCACCTCAGGATTACATAGACTACAATAGCAATGCCATGGAAATAGCTGCTGGGACTTAGGCAAAAATCTGTGCATATGCTGTAGAGATTTAAATACCTTTTTCAAATATTTTCCATCTGGTTCACTAACTATGCACATATGGTAAGATACCTATAGATGCAGATGGCCAATTATACATGATGAATGATGCCTGGCTTTTGCTACAATACTGAAAACATTGTTATTATTACTAGCTGTTACTGCTCACTTGAAGTTCTATTTTTATTTCAGTTTGAAAATGAATTATAATAGCAGCCATATTTATAATAGCCAGAAGCTGGAAACAACCCAGATGTCCCTCCACAAAGGAATGGATACAGAAAATGTGGTACATTTACACAATGGAATACTACTCAGCTATTAAAAACAATGACTTCATGAAATTCACAGACAAATGGATGGATATTGAAAATATCATCCTGAGCGAGGTAACGCAGTCACAAAAGAATGAACACAGTATGTACTTGCTGTTAAGTGGTTTTTAGCCCAAAAGTTTGAAATACCCAACAGTCACTTCACAGAAACAGTAGGGCAGAATGTGAGGTCCCAGATGGAGGACTTGGAGAAGGGACTGAAGGAGCTGAGGGAGTTTGCATGCCCAGGGAGGCAGCAACAGTGGCAACTGGCCTGACACCCCCCTTACTCCTGGAGACTGATCCACCAACCAAAGAATACACATGGAAGGATCCATGGTGCTAGCCACATATGCAGCAGAGGAGGGTCTTGTTAGCCATCAGGGGGAGGAGAGGCCCATGGGCCTGAGAGTGTTAGATCCCCCAGTATAGGAGTATGCCAGTGCAGTAGAGGAGAATGCCAAGGAGGGAAGACAAGAGTGGGTGGGTGGAAGAATACCCCCATAGTGGCGGGGGTGGAAATGGGGAGGTTCCAAAGGGGAGATCTGGAAAGGGGGAAACATTTGAAATGTAAATAAAGTAGGAAAAATAATAATAAAAAAAAGAAAGAAAGAAAAGTATATATAAAAAAGAAAATGAATTATAATATCTATTCCACAGACATTCATTTTTTTTCCTACTTATCCCATGCTTCCGTGATTTCCGATAAATACGGAGTTTCAATTATGTTTGTTCCATCTGTATGCTTGAAATCAATTCTGTCTTTCCCCATTGATGGGAATTTTTCATATGAGTTTACCTTGGCTTACATTTTTCTACATAAAAAATCAAGAAGAGAGCATACATATAACTTTCCAATTTCTGGTTAGTATCATTCGTGCATTTGATGGACAGAGGGGAGAATCACTGGAGTTGCCTCTTTTAAAAGAATAGAATATTAACTTTTAAACATCGTAACCCTTTCCCTAGGTTTCTCATCCCACCTTTAAGATCATATCAGTCATTTCCATGGCAACTGCATCACTATGACCATGGCTAGGACAAGGTAGGGAGCAACCAAAGCCACATGTGAGGTGTTCATTCCCAATGTCATAGAAGTGCTTTTGTTTGTTTGTTTGAGACAGGGTTTTACCACATAGCCCTGGCTGTCCTGGAACTCACTTTGGAGATTGGGCTGGCTTCCAACTCACAGATCTACCTCCCTCTTCCTCCCAAGTCCTGGAATGAAAGGTGTGTGTTACCACTCCCAGCCCCATAAAAGCTTTTTGCCCTAGGTGCCTGCCTCAACTTACATGGGTCTGTTTCAGTGCATTGACCCTGTATCCTATCACTCATTCATACAATTAATACTTTTTATAAAGACTTTCCAAGGATCAGACATTGTTTTGGTGCTAGACACCCAGACAAGGAGCAGTCAGATAAAAGTAGCTGCCTCAGTGTTGGGTGTCCATCAAGTCTTGCAGAGAGGAAAAGCAGAGGATGAGGAAGTGCCAGGGTAAAGTGGGGATTGCAAGGTGAAAAGGAATTCTGGGAAATCCTGACTGCCAAAGTGACATCTGGACAAAGAAAGAAAGGAAGTAGAATGGGTCTGAAGACTTCATGACCAATAGGTAATTATTAACTTGTCATTTGTTTATAAATAAAGGGACTAAACATAATTTTCGGACTTTACTCAACAAATCCAAAGATCTGGCAAAACAAGGCCATGTTCTATGTGCAGCAATCAGATGGAGCAGAGAAGGACTGATTACTTAAAAAGGCAGTGCCTTAATATTGGGTAAAGAGACTTCAGTCTTCCAAGTCTTCCTATCACCTGTCTCACTCGATTACATCACCTGCCTGTCCTTTGCAAACTGGAGAGTTTACAACCTCAACTAAAACCTGGAGGAATGACAGCTCTCAAAGGCTGCCGCATTCCTTCCACAAAGTGCTTGAGGTCCTTGCAGTGCAGCATCTACTGATCCACCCTGCAGAGGAATTGTTGCCCTGGTGAGCCCCAATCCTGGATCCTGGACTGCAGATGAATGGCATTTGCTCAGTTGCTGGAAGCCTGGGGTGACAAATGCCAGGGTGCTAGTCTTATTGACATCATCAAAACTGTGTTAAGAACCTGCCATCCTAGTCTACACACATTATAACTTTCAAACACACTAACAGAAATATGTTAAATAATAAACAGATTCCAGGCTAAGCAAGGCATATTTTCTCTCCGAGCAGAATCTCAATACAAGTTAGTGCAGGCATTTGAACTCCACTTACCTACTGACACACAAGAAGGACAGGAATTTTCCACCTGAATGAGAGGCTACGGCAGTCATAGACACTCCCCTGAGGAAGATCATGTGTGGTAGAGAAGCTACCACAGAGCCCCTGTCAGGTGTGGGCGCCATTCCCCACACCAGAAGGATCAGATGTGGGTTCCCATAGCTTTCTACACCAGGTACATTTTTGTTTCCATAACTGTTAGTCTAAGCCTTAAAGTCTAAACTGGAGCCCAACAGGTGAGGAGATAAGATTTCACAACCCCACTGCAATTGCATCTAACTAGTTTGTTATAAAATTAAAAACAGCTGAGAGCAGCATTGTCTTTGAAACATACATGGCATGCTGCGTGTTTGTGGGCCAGGTAGGTTTCAATCCATTGCATTTGTGCCAGATTAGAAACCCTTAAGCCCAGAGGAATGTGCAGAGCTCAGGGAGTCTCTATTGTATTTCACAATCAGTAAAGAAAAGCCAAGGTGACCAGAGCAAATTTTCAACCCTAACCCAAGTGGGTATTGGAAATCTGAACTTTCACACTGGTAAAACTGAAAACCACAGACAAACAGTTAAGGGTATTTAATAAAGAAGTTAGTACATAGCCACTTGACCAGTTACATCAGTTGACTGCTAAACTCATGTGAATGGAAGAAAATCTTATTGAGGGGACTGTAAAAAATAGTGAATGATCCCATCAATTAAAAATATTATACCCTTGAAAAATCACCCCTAAAAATAAAGGTAAAATAGAGGCAGTTAAGATGTTTCAGCAGTTACGATGCTTGCCATGCAAGCCTGGCAACCTGAGTTCCATCCTCATCCAAGATTTTCTCTGACTCTACAAGATTTTCTCTGACTCTCCATGTGTGCTGAAGCACACATACCTATATACATCTATCATATACAAAATAATAATAAATGAAATTTTAAGACAATGGAAAAATAAAGTACTTCTTATAACCAGAAACTAAAGGAATTCACCATTCACTAGCATAGCCCTCAAGAAATATTGAAGAGATTCCTTCATTAGAAATAAAAGGCACAATGGTAGAATATTTGTCTAGCATACACCACACAAGAAGTCCCTGAATTCACCCCCAGAATGAGAGAGAGAGAGAGAGAAAGGTAATTAGAACATGAAAGTAAAAGCAAAGACAGTCTTTAGCATAATAGGAAACTATCAGACAGTCTTTAGCATAATAGGAAACTATCAAATCCCCTCTCACCCACGACATACACACAAAATGAAGTATGGAGAGGAGCAAGAAATACACAAAACAACCAGAATAAAATTAACAAAATAACAGAAGAAAATTCATACCTATTGATAATAACCTTAAAAGTGAAAGACACAACTATATGTTGCCTACAAGAAACTCACTGGTAAAGATACACTGGACTTAAAGTGATGGAAAATGTGTATCACACAAATGGAAATCAGATTTTAAATAGAAAACTATAAAATGAGAAAAATATATCCTGATGCAGGATTGACAATAAAAAGATACAACAATCATCAATATATGTGTACCCTGCACAGGATCACCCAGTTGTATAAAGCAAATATTGAGTCTAAAGGGAAAATTAGGTTCATGCATTAATAGTTGGAAATGTTAACACCATTTTTTCAGCACACACACATATACACAAAGTCTGAGTTAATATTGAGCAAAGGACCGAAAAGACATTTACGGGACATTTCATTTGATAGTTTTGCCCAAGTCTTTTCTCCATTGCTGTGAAATACACTGTGAACAAAAGCAGCTTGCAGAAGGAAAGAGTTTATTTGGCCAATAGTTTACAGTCCATCATCAAGGGAAGTCAAGACACTCAGGGTAGGAACCTGGAGGCAGGAACTGAAACAGAGATGGTGGAGGAATGCTGCTTACTGGCTTGCCTACTGGCTCACATTTGGCCACCTTTCTTATATAACACAAGCCTACCTACCCAGGCATGGCATTACCCACAGTGGGCTGAGCCACTCTACACCAATTAGCAATCAAGAAAATGCCCCACACGCATGCCCATATGCCAATCTTATGGAGATTCATAAGACTGCTCCATTGATAAGATTAATAAGATTCCTCCATTGAGATTTCTTCTTCCAGTGTATGTCTAGGTTTATGCCAAGTCGACAAGAACCAACCTAGAGTGTCAGAATACACATTCTTCTGGTCAGCATAGAACCAAGGTGAATCACAAATCAAACCTAAATAAATTTACAAAGCTTACCTCTCAAATCACAACAGAATAAAAGTACAAGTCAAAAAAGAAGGATGGAAAATGTGCCAACATGTGGATACTGAATCACATGGTCTTAAATGACAAGTGGACAATTAAAAAAGAAGAAATCAAATATTTATAGACAATGAAAATACAATATCCAAGGACAGGACAGAAGAAGAACTGCCAGAAGTGAGTGCATGGGAATAAATATATAATCTTAAAACACCCAACAGTACACCTTAAGGAGAGAGGGGGAGGGGAAGGGGGAGGGGAGGAGAGGGAAGGGGAGAGGAGCAGAGAGAAACTCTGTCAACCAAGAATACTATAGCCTGCAAATTTGTCCTTTAAAATGATGGAAAATAAATTCTCTCCCCAATAATCAGAAACTGAAAGGATCCATCACCACTAGATCAGTCCTACAAGAAATGCTGATGGGAGAAAGCCAAGAATAAACCTAATCCCAAGTGAGTAGAAGGAAACAAAAAATAAATATCAGAGGTAAAATAGTTGAATGTGCAAGGGAAAAAATTCAAAACCAATGAAATAGAGTTGCTTTCTAAACAGGTTTTAAAAAATAATAAATATTTAGTTAGAATAACCAGGAACAACAGAAGATCTATGTTGTAGATTAAAAGGGGAATTGTTGAGGTTTGGTCTGTTGCTATGTATTGTAATGTTAAATACTGACCTCCAAGATTGGGTTGCCCCAGGGACAAGAGAATCTGCATGTATACCAAGTGATTCTATGTAACCTTGTTCCTTAAGTTAAAACTATTGGTTGAAGAAAGATGCTGACAACCTATAGTTGGGCAGAAGAGAGGCAGGTGAGGTTTTGATTCCCAGGCTTGGGGTCTGAGGAGGACCACAGGGGAGGAGGAGAATGTAGAGAGAGAAGAAAAAGCCATCGGGTAGGTGAGTCCTAAAAGTCTGGCCACAAGGACTGGCCAGTTGGAGTTAAGAGTTACCCAGATGGCAAGTTCTAACTCAGGGTTATTGACAGGGAAGTAGACACTAATAGCTTTGAGGGTAGATATCTACCCAGCTTTAAAAGTGTATCATAAATACAAAGTTTTGTGTCTTTTATCTGGGAACTGAATAATCTATGATGGGGGAGAAACCCCCAACTGAGATTAAATAATTACTACAACAGACCTAAATAAAACCAGAGACATCAAAGGAGATTTTTCAAATGGTGTTCAATGGTAATTGAAACACAAAAAATGATCCTGAGTAGTTTATTTTAGGCATAATTAAACTCATCATGATCTGGTGAAAATCTTCCCCAGTGATAATTAACTCAATCCTGTGTATACAATAAAGCTAAAGATATGACTACACTCATTCTTTATAAAGTACATGTGACCCCCTACCATAAAGATGGAGTCTATAGATTGACTATATGTGATACCTTCCATAAAGATAGGTACTATAGATGGATAAGCTCAAGATAGGGGTCGGGGGTGGGGGCGGAGGATCCGTGTTGCCTTAGCCATCCAGATAACACAAAGGTCACCATGCCATTAACCAATCCACTCCCAGATTTCTGAGCAGAAAACAGGTTATACATCTCTCCCGTCAAAGAGAAAACCCCTAGTGCTTATCTGTGAGCACGAGGACTTCTGTGCCTCAGACATGTAAACTTCTAACAATCATGTTTTAAAACCTAGGAAACCAATGCTGGAGAGATGGCTCAGGGGTTAAGAGCATTTTTTTTGTTCTTGCAGAGTTCAAGTCTCAGAACCCACATTGGCTGGCTCACAACTGTAACTCTGAAGAGATGCTGGAAAACAAATAAACTATCACAAAACTTAAAGACTGGCGGCATCACAACACCCTTACTTGAAAAAATACTGCAAAGCTACAGTAAGGCAAACAGCCTGGTACTGGCACAAAAACAGATATACAAACCAATGGAAAAGAACAAAGAACCCAGAAGGAATCTATATTAATGTAGCCAACTGATTTTGTTTGTCACATACATACATACATACATACATACATACATACATACATACATTTGTTTGCATGACTCTGCGTGTGCATATGCTCATGCACAAACATGCATGGTTTGGTTCCTAGTTGTTGGCATTTTCAGAGGGAGGCTTAGAAGGTGTGGTCTTATTGAAGTATATACCACAGGAGGTGAGCTTTGAGAGTTTAAAGCTTCTCATCATTTTCCATTCACTCCCTCTGTTTCACGCTTGCAGTTCAAGCTGTGAACCTCAGCTTTCTGCTCCTGTCTTGATGCTTCATGCCACCATCATGGATTCACCTCTCTGAGACCATAAGCCCAAATAAACTCTTCCTTCTCTAAGTTGCCCTGGTCATGGTGCTTTATTGTGGCAATAGAAAAGTAACTGACACAATAGCAAGCACCCACATTATAGAGTTATATGAATTTTTTTAAGTACACAGACAGAGAGAGTTATAATTTAGATCTTAAATGTTCACAATGGCCCATATGCCAAAGACTTTGTCTCTACTTGTGTGTGTGGGTGTATGTGTGTGTGTGTGTGTGTAGGCACACAAGTGTGTACTTGTATGCATGTAATTTTACCTAGATATTGGGAAGGAAGCTATTGTTCAGCAGCTGGCAGTGTACAACTGTAACCTCAACACTCAGGAGGCAGGGGGAGGAGGATCTTGAGTTTGAGGCTAGCCTGGGCTACATAGCAAGATTATGTCACACAACCAAAGAAGTAAATAACAGAAAGTTCACAGTAGCTATTTCTCCATGGGGAAAGATCAACTGATTTTAATATTCTTCATTTGTTTCTGATTTTTCTGGATGTTTATGAACATGTACGGCAAGTATAAGAAGAAATATTAAATATTCCAATTTTAAAGAGTTGAGAATGACACACTACTGATAAGAACAAATAGTGTGTCTCTCTGTCCATAAATGGAATCCTTGGAACTCACACTAAATTGTCTGAAGAGTCTGCAGGGTGTGTGTGTGTGGTGTGTGTGTGTGTGTACCCTAACACCAGTCTCCTTGCCTTGTACACTTCCATTTCCTGCCTTGGTGTGGCATTCCTACAAGTCCACCAAGGAATACTTTCCTCATATGCCCAAGGACTGACCTGTACTACTGCTGGTGGATACCCTCCCATGTCTCAGACAAGGGACTGGAGGTTTTGTGGGCTAATGGCTTCTCTCATGACCATACTGGCCTCCTGTATCAAGTTTCCTCTGAAGGAAGGACCCCGCTACCTTTCAGAGCCAGTAGTGACCTCGTTTCCCTTTCTCTGCCTTTGATAGAAAGAAAAGATAAACAGGGATTAATTTCCCTAACTAGCTCTCCTTCTCAGGTCAGAAACAAAGAACTGGTATTCAATGGCCTTCTTGGAAATCTCACTGTCAGGCCTATCGGGGCTGCTGAGAGAGAGAGAGCGAGAGCGAGAGTGAGAGAGCGAGAGAGCGAGAGAGCGAGAGAGAGAGAGAGAGAAAATATGCCAAGGAACCTTATGGCAACTGCTTTGCCAGTTCAAGACTATCAGAGGTGATAGGGACACACCTTCCCATCACCCTTAACACCTGACTTTGTTAGGGAAGAATTTACCTCTTTCAGTGAACCCTCCCAAGTTTCCCTTGGCAGAAGAATGCCATTGATCATTAAAACACCATCAACAACAAAACTTTGGGAACAACAGAAATACTCTGTATCTTAATCGTGGTGAAAGTTGTATGGACTTACATACATCATATTAAACACTTAAATATATATGCACCTTATGCTGGCATTTAATTCAGTTGGTAGGGTGCTTGGCAAGCGTGCCTGAAGCCTGGGGTTCTAGTTCCAGAAACACAGAAACTACTCATGGTGGCTGAGGTCTGTGATCCCAGCACTTAGGTAACAGTGGTGGGAGATCAGAAGTTCAAGGTTAACCTGATAGCAAGCTTAAGACCAGTCTGAAATATATGAGACTTTGTTAGGGGATGGTAAGCAAAACAAAACCAGACAAACAAACAAACAACTGAACACCCTAGATGTCCCTGAAATCAAAAATGTACCTACCATTTGGTCTACATTTTTATACACCAAAATTAATAAAGAATAGGTAGCAGAGAGACTATGAGCTAGACCAATCCCAGACGGACAGACTGACAATAATAAAGGTTAAAGACTTGTAGCTTATTCTTTACCCCCTGATCTGAGACAGAGAAAGACCTAGCAGGCTTTGTCTCCTGGCAGCAAGGCCTCCCTTCTGACTGACAGACAGGTCGAAGCTGGTCGGATACATTTGTCTGAAGCTATGGGCCTATTTGCTCCTATTCTTTCTTTAAGGTGAGCATCCACGATTAGGGGAAGGGGACCTATCCTAGGCTACCAAAACACTTAAAACCCTTAGTCCCCCCGAGGAAAAAAACAGGTCATCTTCTCTGCTCTACAAGGATCTCTCTCTCTCCAACCCCCCCCATGTGTGTGTGTGTGTGTGTGTGTGTGTGTGTGTGTTGTATGCTTCTTCACCTTAAAAAAAGCTTGTTGTAGTTGCTATTTCTGGGATGTTTTTTTCTGCCTTCTAATTCTTTAGTTGGTGGAGAAAAATAAACCTGATCAAGAACCCCCAGTGGTAACAGTCACACCGTTTAAGAGGAACACACTAGCTTGTCATGGTGGCATATGCCAGTTACCACAGCACTTGGAGGCTGAGGCAGGAGCATGTGTGTCTGCGCCTCTACACTTCTGCCGTCACTCATTTAACATTGGCTATTGAGAATCTGATGCCCAACTGGCTTAACTTGACAAACTGCAGCGACAGCAGAGACTGAGCAGTCAAACACGCCTACCACAAAGTCACATCAAGTTTTCATTTTAATAAGGTTGGAGGATGACAAATGTAAATATATATTCTATAAATTTAATGTAATTCTCTCTATATAGCGAGATGGGGAAAAGTGTCAGGACAAACCCTGGAGCTAAGAAAGTTCTCACAAAAAAGTGACTTTTGAGATACAGGGAGTCGTGGGCATGAGCTATGCCCATTTCACAGGGGAAGGCATGCAAATCAGAGGCAAGAACACAGGACGGTTCCAACCAAGAGAGTCTTGGCTCAGCTGATCCGGAGTGGAAGAAGAAAGGACTAGAACAGAGAGTTTACGGTGGAGATGCTTTAGGATCCTTCAGATGCTGAACAGAATGAGAAGCCTCCAGGAGTTTTGTCTTACGCTAGAGCTAAAAAGAAAGAGAAAAACAATTGTATAATCAAGTCATTGTCCCAGCAGCCCCTGTAGACATCCCACTTTGGTAGTTTACTTGAATCTTGTGATGGAGAACAAATCTGTCTCTTCACCCTGACAAGCAAATGCAGTCATGTTAGTTAAAGTTCAGGCCCTCTGCATCTATCTAGCCTTCGGGACACTGAACTGCCGTGACATTAACTGCTCCCCCCCAGCCCCCCGCTATACCCCTCACCCCATCCTTAGCCCTATCTTGTGAGCTGACTCTATCGTTCTGTAGTTTCCCTACAGGAACACATCTCAGGTGCTACCAGGATAGGTGGCCCCTGAGATTTACTCAGCACCCACACCCCACAGGTAAACCCGCACATAGGCCAGAAATGAGCTTTGAGATTAGAAGAAGCAGTTTCACTTCTAAACCCAAAGCTAACTTTTCTCAAAGAATCTCACCAGCTAGGAAAACAGCCTGTGCTTGCTCAGGAATTTAGGTGCTGGGCATTTAACCTGAATTGGACTTGGAGAAGAAATTAATTTGGCCCAGAGTAATCTGGCACAATGCAACTTCCACAAAAGTTCCAGTTAACACAAACCTGTTTCTAAATGAATAGTGCAAGTCACGAAGAACAACTTGACTCTGTTGAAGCAGGAGGTAGTGTGGGAAGAGAGGGCCAGGAGCCCTTACACAAGGGCTGCAAAAATTAGCATATTAAAAAAAAAGTAAGTTGGCAGAGAAAAGGCTGGAAACCTGCCCCGCCCCCTACCACCTCAAACCAAGGCTGACTGAAATCCCACTCCACCCAACGACCCTCCAAGCCTGTGGAACACATATAAAAGCCTTAATCCTGTACTCCGCCTTTGCTGTGGAGTCTGCGACCCTTTTCTCTGCTCCATCTGCTTTCTCCCATAACAGTTTCCCTCCCCTTTCTGGCTCCTCTCCATGAGGTTGGCAGAGTTGATGCCACCGCAGTGTCTATAGGGGAAATTATTTTCATTTTAAAATTTTATGTGTATGGGTGTTTTGCCAAAATGTTTGCCTGTGCGGTGTCTGTGAACAGTGCTCACAAGATTGGAGTTCCAGAAGATGTGTGCTGCCCCGTGGTGCTGGGGATCAACTCAAGTCTCTCTCTCTTGGAACAGACAGAGAGCAAGGAAACCTCTTATTTCACCAGCTTTCTAAATGGTGTCTGATTTCCCATCTGAAACCATGAAAACCAGAAAAGATGTTTTCCAAGTGCTAGAACTGTCAACAGAGAATCCTCTACTCAGCAAAAATATCCTCCAGACAAGGAAAAAGTAGCTGAGTTTGTAGCCAATAGACAAGTGGCTTTGCCTCACATCTGTGAGGTGGTGTGGGGTTGTGAAAACCAGCTTTAAATGGATTTGACACTTGAAGAAAACAATAAAAGAAAAAATTCTTAGAACCTCAACAAGGAAGAAAGATCAACACAGGAAACAAAATTGTAGGTAAACGCAAAAGACTTTCACTGTTCTTCGAGTCCACTAAATTACATTGATGGTTGAAGCAAGATGTCAATATTAGCTGCCATGATTCTCAGTGAATACTGAAGGAGTATCTCACACAACTGAACAGGAGAGGGACAAGGGTCTAACATATCTGTACGTCTTGAAATGGCAACATGCTGCCAGTGACCTGTGACAACTTACATAGGTATAGTAGCTAGATCAGTCGTCAGAAAATGTGTGTAGAGGACCAGGGGAGACAGTTAAGAAAGTGCAGTGCTTGCTACGCAGGCATGTAACCACAGTGCTGGCAGGAACAGACAAAACGATCCTGGGGCTTGCTGCTCAGCCAGTCTAGTGGAAACAGTGAGCCCCAGGTTTAGTGAGAGACCCCGTCTAAAAAAACCAGTGAAGAGTGATAGAGGAAGACACTTGACATCAATCTCTGACCTCCACAGGCTCACAGAGGGATGAGCACACACACATAGCCCATGGTAGTTTGTATGGGAATGGTTCCTATAGGCTCATATGTTTGAATGCCTGGTCCCCAGCTGATGGAACTGTTTGGGAAGGGTTAGGAAGTACAACCTTGTTGGAGGAGGTGTGTCACTGGGGGTGGGCATGGAGGTTCCAAAAAGCCCACAAAATTCCCATTTAGCTTTCTCTCTGCCTCAGGTTTGTGGATCAGATGTAAACTCTCAGCTACCACTCCAGCTCTGTGCCTGCCTGTCTGCTGCCATGCTTTCCACCATGATGGTCATAGACTCTCGCCCTCAGGGACTGTGAACCTAAAGTTAACTGCTTTCTTTATAAGTTGCTTTGGTTGTGGTGTTCTGTCATGGCAACTTAAAGTGATACTCTAAAGAATGTCAAATAGGATATTCCTCCCTTGGAGGTCCTTTCACTCTCAGGGGTTCTTACGAAAGAAAGCAAAGAGGAAGAAAACCACAAAAAAGAATGGCAGAAAAATAAAAATTAAACTAAGAGAATAAGTTCACACAGCATATATAGCCGGGAGAAGAAAACACAGGTGTTGAGGCCCAGGCCTGTGACCCCAGCACTTGAGAGGTGAATGCAGCATGATGAGGGGCTGATGGCGATCCTTGGCTGTGAGTTGAATTTGAGACAAACCCACTTTGGCTAAGTGAGACTCTGTTCTAACAAAACCAAACAAAAACTAAGGAGAAACGGATACTAACCGGCTAAGTTAAATCAAGCACATTAGTACCTTTGAGCGATTATGGAAGGGTGAGATGGTGCCCCACATACTCCTCAATCTGATTATCTTGTGTTCTAAACCTTCATTTGCTACAATGAAAGCTTGTATTCTCAGACATGCCCAGAAGGGTTAAAGCAACAGTTCCCACCATGATTTTCCATTCTTTGGATTCATTACATAGCTGAAAGCGTTCCCAAACTCATAGACCTTAGAAACTAAGGTGGCAGTCAGTCAGGTACACTTTCTACTTAACTAAAGCTAGGCTATAACATTCAGACTTTTTCTAAGCCAAGCCTTTCCAGATGTGTTAGAATTACATTGAGATTTCCCCTCCTACTCCCCCTCTGCCTCATAAGCAGGGGTGAGGACAGTATCATAATGTTACCAGGAAGAGGTTTCTGGCTGCCTGGATGATGTCTGTGTCCTCTATGGCTAGAAAGAGAATGAAATGATCTGACATAGTCCCTTTATGACATAAAGCCACCTCTCTTTGCTCCTGCCATTCTATACTCAAGAGCTGATTTTCAAGATCTGACTTCGGTTAGCAGAGAAGATTGTTATCTTGTGTAGAAAATGTTAATTCCAAAGATGGGGGAACATCATAACCAAACTTATAAAAACCAGCAATTAATTAAAGCAAACGCTTTTATCCACCTACCTCCTAAGGCATGGTTCAAGAGGTCAGTATTGGATGTGAGGAAGACAAGGTTTTTATAGAGCTCAGGGGTAGGGGGTTTCCAAACGGGGGGAAATAGGTTACAGGAGCAGAACATAACAGGTGGTCAAAACAAGGTAATCATAACCGGAATCAGAACAAGGTAATCATGGGGTCAGATAACCTTTTGAAACAAAAGTAGAGTTACAAGATAATTATAAATAACTTTTGAAACAAAGGCATGATTGCCATTCCTGGAACAGACAGTACAGAACCATTAGTAATTAAGGTTACAGGTGGGGGCATAGCCCAATTCTTGAGAAACAGAGGTTTAATCATAAACAGGAATGAACCTAGTTTGTCTGTACTGTATGATGGTTTTTAAGCCTAAGATGGAGGCAGGCTGGTTCTCCACAAACACATTTGATAAATGTGAATGTGCTATCCTAGACGAAGACAAACAGTTAGAGCTCAAAGCTATTGGGCATCTATCCCTATGTTCCATATCCATAGATCCACCCATCTTAGCTTGAAATTATTTTAAAGTTCTGTCTGTATGGAACATACAGACTTCCTGTCTTTACTTCCTAATCAATATGGCTCCGTATTTATGTAGAACCACCGCAGTTGATATAAGTAAAATGGAAATGCTTTAGAGTTTCCCAGAGGATGTGTAGCTACATAGAAACTGTATGACTTTTATGTAGTTGTGTGTGGGGGTATCCAGGAAAGAGTCCCCATGAATAGCAAGGAGTAGCAAGGAGTATTGGTCTTCCCCCTTATACCTCAGTTTCTGTTAGGCAGACTAACCTAGAGATCTCTAGAATAGAACTTTGCTGCATAGTTTCATGTTTTCTTTTTCATTTGTGAGAACCCAACACACAGATCACTTCAAGAGGAACACGGCACAGCATGGTTGTCAGTACAGTGTTCAACCCTGCGAATGCTATCACCCTCCTATTAGGTGACCGATGGTTGATCTATTACCCAACAGAGAACACCGTTAGGTGAGACTTTTAAGTTAACAGTGAAAGAGGACACTGTTAATATATTCCTTGAGATACCAGGATGATAATAGAAAACAAAACAAAACAGAACGAATACTTCCAGTTCATTCATTCAGCAATGCCCCCAGTCCCATGCAGTTCAACTGGGAGTAGAGGATCAGGGGTGGCAGTTAAGGGAGTTTGCAGTGCTCCATAGCTTAACAGCAAGAAACAAACCAGCCCTTATGTTCACAATGCTGGCCATCGGTCCTCAGGGAAAGTCTGACTCATATTTTGACTGTAGTGTTTCTAGCTCCCAAACTGGTTTCAATTTGTTTAGTTTTCTGGGGGAAAAAAAAGATTATTTAAGAGTTTTAAACTCGGCTCATCTAAAATGTAATAGGGTTATGATAAACATTAAAATCAAGTTGGGCCTGGCATAAGATTCCTATCTGTGCAACTGTAGCAAGTCTGGTGGCCTCTTGGGAAGGACTTTGCTTAAGGATGAAGTAGTTAAAGGAGCAGGTGCCAAGATGGCAGTGTCTTGGCAGCAGGGGCCACTACTTTGGAACAATGACTGCCACTTGGTCCATTTTCTTCCTTTCTCTTAGACTTTTCAACATGTAGCTGAAAATGCATACCTATGCAAGAGACTTGGAGAGTTGATCTGTAACATCTACATCACCTAATAGTCTAATGCGCCAAGCAGCAGGATTTAGAAAGGACCAAACTTCAACAACAGTACATGGAGGCCAGAACCAGGAAATTTGTGAACTCCTTCTATGGTAACCACAGACTGGTGGGGCACAGGGCATTTAGAGCCTTTGGGAGGCAGGATTATTAATATTTCCCCATTATACAGAACAAAATGGAAGTAAGATTAATAACTTGCCACAGTCTCTGGGGAATGGATTAGATAGTGGAGCCTCCAAGTCTGAGTCTAAATATATCCCCTCTTACCTCATTGTGGCTCCTTGGAAAAGTACAGAAATACAGAGAATGGCAGGGAAGAAAACTACATGTCATCCACCACCAAAGGACTTGAGGCTGGGCATGGCAGTGCATGCTCGAAATTCTAGCAACTGCACAGGCTGAATCAGGAAGATCACAAGTTCCAAGACAACCTGGGCTACATGGTGTGCCTCTGATTTATTTTGAAAAAAAAAAAAAAAATCAACCTTGTGTCTTGTCAGAAATCATAGTAAAATGTCTAATGATCAGTAGTCTTTGTAGGGTCCAAACAGAAGTACTACTAATTATTTCTCTGAACTTTCTATCCAGCATTCTAGAGCAGCCCTACTAAGGTAACTCCAGGCCATTTGTTAGTGTCTGTAATCCACCCCTGGCTCTTAAGGGGTTAACACAGGTCTCCCTGACTCCCTCAGTCTCCACATACTGCTTAAGAAGGCTATGCTTATAAGCAGGATGTTTCTTGACTTGGTATCAAGTCTTAGCCATTTGACCTTGTAACACAACCTCTCTGAATTCTTGCTGAAAACGACCCCAATCCCTTTGAGACACCATATGGAAAGCACTAAGTATAACAAAAGCCTGGTTTTAATTTCTGGTCAGCCAACAGCCTCAGAGGGTGAAAACTCTTTCAAAGCCTTGGAGCCCTTTCCACTGTTGGTAACTGGATGGAACCGAGAGACCTCTGGGAAGCATGGAAATGAACCTACTCCAGAAGATGCCTAATACAGGAAATTTAAGCAGGAGTTAAACCAAGTCCAAAAGAAGGCTGAAGTCCTTGCCTAGACTTGTGACACCAGCCATTCCGCAAGGCAGACAACTGGAATGCAGATTAACTTCCTCTTACATGACCAAGGGCAGAGCATCGGGCTGTAATCACCCCAGTTTAAATTAACAAGGAAGGAAACGGTCGTGCCCTGCACTGTGAGGACTGCCAAAGCCCCCTTATGCAACTTAGGATGTTTTCATACAGAGATAAACTTCTGACTGGTATAGGATTTTTTTCAAACTAGGTGGGGCAGGCTTAGCTGCATTCTTTGGGGCTCAGGAGTTTGCTGTGGAATTTTCAGTGTTGAGTTTTCATTCTAAAGACACCATGGAAATAATCTTCCTTAGTTAAGCCTTCCTTCCTTCCTTCCTTAGTCAGTTAAAATAACATTTGTGGGGCTAATCGACACTGGAGAATTTTTGTTTGTAGATTAAAATTTTTGTTTCGTGAAATCATATGTTTCTCACGGAAGCCCATTAACAAAGTCTTAGGACATTATGAAAACATTTCCCTTGAAAAGTTAAAGTACAGTTATTAAACCTGAGAAACACCGGTGTGCTGCATTTCTTTTTAAGTCAAGAACTATAAAATGCAACTATATTTGGGGATAACTTCAGTTGCTCCACTCCAGGAACTTCTCCCACCCTCTCTGGAGTAGGCATACTCTACTATATCCCGTGAGTAGAAAGATGCAGATGAAATGGGAAGCATTAATATTGCTTTTAAGATCTCGAATGGGGGCCGGGCAGTGGTGGCACACGCCTTTAATCCCAGCACATGGGAGGCAGAGACAGGCAGATTTTTGAGTTCGAGGCCAGCATGGTCTAGAGTGAGTTCCAGGACAGCCAGGGCTATACAGAGAAACCATGTCTCAGAAAAAAAAAAAAAAAAAAAAAAAAAAGATCTCAAATGGGAGCACAGATGGCTATAAGAACAAACTTCCTTCTTTTTCACAGGCTTTATGGAGGGTTGGAAGTGAGACAACCCCTCTGAGTCCAATGAGCCACCAGCAATGGACCACATTGGCTGGCTGTGCTTAGTAAGACTGGTCATCGGGAACAGCATGAGGCTGGCTGGAGCCCAATGAACCAAAGAGCAAATGCTTTATGGAGAAGAAGGTTGTTGAAAGGAAGGAGCAGGCAGAAGTGCTTGTAAAAAGGAAGTGTCTGCCAGAGCACCGCCCAGAGAGGTATCCCATGCAGCTGTCACAGTGTAAATGTCTGTGAGTTGACAGGGAGACAAGACACTTATGTAGACCAGTATGTCTCAGGCCTTAACACACATGAGAATTTGCTGGAAACACTGGTAAACAGTTCCTTTGTTGTTGTTGTTGTTGCCATGACTGGCTCTACAACTTTGAGCAAGCCCTGTAACTCCGCATCTGTAAAGTGGTAAGTCAGGGCATCATCTACCTGCCAAGGTTGCTGGTGGATGAGGTGCCACATCAAGTGTTTCCACTTTGGAAGGACTCAGCATACATTAACCACAGTCCCTATTCTCCTGTAGACATCGTTGGATGATAGCTTAGAAGCGTCTCACCACTACAACCGTGGGTCTGTTAAGGACATAATCCTGAGGTCATGAAGTGACACA
This sequence comes from Rhynchomys soricoides, assembly GCA_019843965.1. NCBI lineage: Eukaryota > Metazoa > Chordata > Mammalia > Rodentia > Muridae > Rhynchomys > Rhynchomys soricoides. The sequence goes on from JADRCH010000167.1 coordinate 4,926,459, forward strand.
GGGCATGCGGCAGCTCTTCCCTGAAACTCACAGGAGGTATATTTTTATGTATTTGTTTTGCCTTTCTTTCCTCTTGCAAAGTTATGCAAAATAACAAGAAAGACAAATCCACTCATCAAATGTTGTACAGTGTCCATATGCCATGAAAAAAAAAAGTCCTTTTGAGACATAGTTAACAGCACTGCCCTTCCCCAGATGAACAGGATGGTACAGGATATCGTGATACGTGCTACAAAGAAATAATAAGCTGGGGAAGAGCAAAGGTTGTAGATGTGTAGAGTTATTTTGGACAAAATGACTTCAACAACAAATATATTCTCATATACTCATCACCTTAAATATTGTTCATGCCTGAAGCTGGTCACTGGGTTATTCTGTATTATTTCCATCTGTATTCCCAGTGTGTGGTGGTGTGTCAGAAAGAAAGGAAATACTTAATACATATTTGGTGAATAAGAGAAAGGGTGAATGATGAATGAATATCAAATTCCAATATAAACCTGGATGCGAGACGGATACTCTGAGAGGTTTGATCTCCACAAAATGAAATGGAAGCTAGAGAAGACATCTAGATTCCAGAAGTGTTTGCTCCGAGCACAACGCTGTCTGTCATGTTACGCATGCCTGAAGCATCTTTGTTTTACTCACACCGCATCTGCTTCTTTTTCAGTGGTGACTGGACTTGGCTACATGGATGGAGTTCTGAGAGCTTGTTTTTCTAGTTTTTCCCCCTTGGTCTTCATGGAAACAATCTTGACTAGTCAAAAAGCTCCAAAGGGTCTATGTAACAGTGGTGTATTTGCTCGCTTGGTAAACCAGTTGTTCCATCACGAATAAAATGGTCCAGAATGTGTTAATAAAACAGCCAGAAAAGAGTTCCTCCTCTTTTTTTTTTTTTTTTTTTTTTCTTCTGTATTCTTTTAAGAAGGAAAAATACATTTGAAATGCTTCTCAAACTTTTGGCTCATGATTGAAAATGACTGGATAACCTAAACAGCTCATTTGTAGGAGGATTATATCTACTATCATTCACTATTTAGAAATTAAGACTGTAATCTAAAAAATATGCACTTACTATTTTATCTTTGAACAATAAGCTCATTGCAGGCTAGCATGAGATCGTTTAATGAAAAACTATGTCTTCTAAAAGCAAAGAGTAGGCAAAGAGAAGGAGGCATTGTTTCACTCCAGCAGACCCCTCTCCTGCCTCAGAGGAGAGAGTTGGTCCCCAGCTGCTTCTGCATTTGAACATTTGATTTGCTGTCTCCCCCACCCACATCGGTTAGCCTTGGGGAAATTCCACTAACGCTCATGCTCATGAGAGAGTGAGGCTAACATAACGTCTCAGTATTATTGTAAAAGTTGTTTTGATCTCAAAAATCCAATGAAGATGACTTGGAGAATCCAGAGAATTCCTGTGTTCATACTTTTTTTTTTTTTTTTTTTTTTAAAGTGTCTTAGAATTTCTATTGTTGTGACAAAACACCATGACCAAAAAACAGGTTAGGGAGAATAGGGTTTATTTGGCTTATATTTTCACATTACTGCACGGAAGTCAGGACAGGAACTCAACAGGGCAGGAACCAGGAGGCAAGAGCTGATGCAGAAGTCATGGAGAGTTGCTGCTTACTGGCTTGCTCCCCGTGGCTTGCTCAACCTGCTTTTTTATGGAACTCAGGACCACTAGCCCAGGGTTGGAACTACTGTTAGCATTCTGTCTAAGCTCCGCCCCACAGTGACCTGGCAACAGCCAGGTATGCTCCTCCTGACTCACTATAAAAGGGGCTGCTTGCCCCGTCCTGGCTCTCTTGCTCTCTTGCTTTCCCTTCCCCCTTCTTTCCCCATTTCCGTCCCCCTTTTCTCTCCATGGCCGGCCTCTCCTCTTCTCTCCTCTTCTCTCCTCTCCTCTCCTCTCCTCTCTCTCTCTCTCTCTGCCTTTCTCTGCCTCTACTACCCTCTTAACTCCCCTCCCCATGCCCCGAATAAATATATTCTATAATATATCATGTGGCTGGTCCCTCAGAGGAAAGGGATGCCTCAACACGGGCCCACCGAGGCACCCCCATCCCCCATCCCTAACTACACATCCATATTTCTTATGAGGGCATTTTCTCAATTGAGGTTCCTTCCTTTCAGATAACTTTAGTTTGTGTGTCAAGTTGACCTAAGACGACTAGCCAGCAAAAAATGCTAATTTAGTACTATTATTATTATTATTATTATTATTATTATTATTATTATTATTATTATTATT
>JADRCH010000167.1:4928722-4969071 GCA_019843965.1 Rhynchomys soricoides
TTATTATTATTATTATTATTATTATTATTATTATTATTATTATTATTTAATCATTTCTCACACTGCAGTTCAGGCTGGAGTAAGAATCATAAGCCTCCTGCCAAAGCCTCCTGAGTGCTGGGATTACAGGTGTGCCCAATCATACCCAGCAAACCTTGCATGCTTTTGTTTTTGTTTTTGAGACAGGGTATCTCTATGTAGCCCTGGTTATCCTGAGGTTCAAAGTAGACAAGGCTGGCCTCAGATTCAATGCTCATCTCTGCCTCTGAGAGCTGGGATTAAAGGCATACACAATCCATACCCAGCTAAAAGCTGCATGTTGTGAGATAAAAAGATGTATATTCTGATCTCCACACAAGTGGTGTGGCAAGTGTGCATACACACACGCACGCACGCACGCACGCACATACATATATAATTATATGCAAACACACTGAAAAATAAGTAAATGTAATACAAAAATATTTAATGTATTAATCTTTCTAGAGAACAGCAGTGTTCTTCAACTTTAATAGTCATTAGGCTGGGCAGTGGTGGCACATGCCTTTAATCCCAGCACTTGGGAGGCAAAGGCAGGAGGATTTCTGAGTTTGAGGCCAGCCTGGTCTACAGAGTGAGTTCCAGGACAGCCAGGGCTACACAAAGAAACCCTGTCTCTAAAAAAAAGAAGCACATGTGCACTCAAACTATGGTTATTGTACCAAGGATGTGTGTTCCTGGCAGCATGTGTGGTTTTGAACTCTCAATTTCAGTCTAGCTAAAGTTCTCTTAAAGTCACCTAAACATGACTCTCACTTAATGAAACAATATTTGCTCTATGCTGTGAAATTGGGAGAATAAATTTTTTTCTCAGAGAAATTATATTAGAATTAGATATTCTAAATGATATTAGGATTTAGAGGAATTACCATAGCCCTGCAAATTCACCATTCTACTTATTTACTTATCCAAAGTCATAAAGCTTTGCATGTTAAGCCCTGGAAATATCAATATATTTACATTATAGTGTGCTTCATGTTTTACTGGCCCCATAGTTTATCCAGGTCAGTGGTTCTCAACCTTCCTAATGTGGCGACCCTTTTATTAAAGTTCCTCATGCTGTGGTGGAAGCATAACCATAAAATTATTTCTATTGCTACTTTATAACTGCAATTTTGCTACTGTTATGAATTGTAATGCTAGCATCGGTGTTTTCCGATGGTCTTAGGTAACCCCTGTGAAAGGGTCATCCAATCCCCAAAGGCTTGACACCCACGGGTTGAGAACTGCTGCTCCAACTGACCAGACTGTCATGGGGATTGGTGGTGTACATCTGGAATACTAGCACTCTGGAAGCTGAGACAGGAGGATTATGAGCTGGAGGTGATGCCTCAACAAACAGAATCAAACTAGCACCTGATAGGGTAGTCTGTAATCCTAGCACTTGGAGGTGGAGACAGAAGGATTAGCAGTTCAAGGCCAGTTTCAGCCAAGTAGCAGGTTCTCAGCCAGCAAAGGATATATGACTCCTTGCATTATACACAATTACTGTAGACAAGGTAAATAAACATTAGTATGTTCTTAGACTCAACATGTGATACGTCCCTTTCCATGTGTTGTAGACTGGCCGGCTTTCTTCCTTGTGTTTTATACAAAAATGGAATTGATAAAACTTTTTTTCTTTTTTTTTTACAAAATTAGAAAACAATTTGAAGACTGAGATGTTCTATTGGGAGATTGGTCACCTAGCCTGCATGGACTACTGGTTTTCTCCCCAGCAGCAATCTATAAAAGACATCACAAGGGAGGTAGAGGCAGGAGAATAAGAAGTTCAAGGTGACTCTCAGCTACAGAGTGAGGTGGAAGCCAGCCTGGGGTGCATGAGACCCTATAAAAAAAATCATAACCAGTGAAAACAGACCTAAAAGCTAGGTATTGGATCATAGGAACACCTGTGTATGCGCATCAGAGAGTTTCAGCTAGGTTAAGCATCTTTGAGATACCCCAGCACCAACTGTCAACATAAAGAAGAAAACAATTTCTTCCTACAGACTTGTGGGATTGTGGGTAACAATTGCACAGCTCGGCAGAGTTAATGAACTGTCAATCCTCCTTTGTAAGCACAAGATAGACGTGGTTTCCCTCCCACTGCACAATACACAAGAAATACATACAAAACCCCAAACAGAAGCATATGTTCCTTCTCTTCCTCTCCCATACTCCCACCATCTTTCCTAAGGCTGTGTGTCTTTCCAGGCTTGGTTTTTGCCGTTGAATACTGACACATGTAATTGTTAGAGCATCAGTAGGTGTTATCTCCTTTTGTTCACTCTGAAAATATAAAAGGAAAAACCAACTCCAACCTTCATCCCCCTCCCTCCGTTCTCATAGCACAGACCACTTCAGACACCAGAAATAGTTTCCCCACACATGCCAAGCAAGTGAGTAATCATTTTCTCAGTAGCAGATACCAGATTTCTAGCACTTGCTTCTTTGAGCTAACACCAGGTCCACTCCCCAAGGCTCATTCTCTGAGGCTGAGTCCTGCCCATTTTCAATGCCAATTATAAAGCCTAGGTTGCCCTCCCCCCCATATTTCTGGTCAATCCTCCATAAACTGGGGTTTCTGCGGTAGTTGCTCAAATGGGTCACAGAGTTCAGGGAACACTTACACTGGTCATGTGTTCAGGATGTCCAGAGGATACAAGGGAAAGAGAGCAGGGTGGAGGGAGGGGGTGCCAGGCTGACCTATATCCTTCCCAGGAAGTTCTGTGAGTCTGGCCATCTGAATGTCAGCTGCTTTTCTGGGGTTTTACGGAGACCTCATTGCCCAGTGACTGATAGTCAATGATAGTGACTATCATTGCCATGATAGTTACTAGATTGGGTGTGGAAACCAAGCAAAACCTGCCTAGTATGTTTCTTGGCTTCTCTGTGTAGCATTCCTCCCTCTAAGGTATTGGGCAGAACCCTTCTAGAATGAGGAAGGCTTTATGATCCTTATCAGTCAATATAGGTCAGAGAGCTTCTCTGTAGACATCAACAGGTAGAGAAGGGAGTATGAGAGTTTCTATGACCTGCCTTGAGGGAAGGAGCTAAAAGTCAGAAACTATGGCTGAAAACCAACATGTGCGCAAGCGCACACGCGCGCGCACACACACACACACACACACACACAGAGTTGTCCTCATTTATCAATTTCTTGAAAAATCTGTGTGTAGAGATTCACTTCCTTTATTCTACTGGCTGCATAATATTCTGCAGTATGAATATGTTAGTTTGGGATCCCAGCCAGATGATTCCAAGTTCTTGGTGTCTTATCCAAAGAATTGAAAACAAGGACTCCCCCAGATTTTCAAAAGATGACATTGTTTGGAGTGAAGAGAGGGTACAGATTACCAAGTCTGACAGCAGCCCACACGACTGAAAGTAAGGAAGGGTCTCAGGCTATGAAGAACCTGGGTCTCTTTTTATGGGATCTAAAGGAAGGAGATGCTGGTTACCAAAGGGCATGGTTGGAGTGGTTCTCTGTTTCAATTGATAGACTATATCATATATTCACTGTTTTTCTACTGTATATGTCCCTTCCCATAATGCATCTGATTTTAATCATGTGCACACCCAACTCTGAATAGGCATAAAATGGTTAACCAAGCATTTCCCTAAGAGTTCACTTGAAGGACACTGTTTGTCTTACTATTGTGCACCCCAAACAAGTTCAGGCCAGATGGGATCCGTTAAACTCTGCCCAAGAATAAGTTGCAACAATAGAGAAATAAATGCTACCTACATTTGCTTATTACTATGGGCAGAGACATCTGTACTATTGTTCACAGTTGAGAGTGTGTGGAGTCCAGTGTAAGTGGGGTGTTGAGGGGTTCCAAGGTTCCTAGGTGCACTGTTTGGAGATCAATGTGTGCTCCCAGTATGTGCAGGTAAACAAACAAGTCTGCCAAAGTACACTGTTGCACTGGGAGGAGGTGAGGACAGCCTATGCATAACCAAGATCAAACAGGGTCTCAGGCTCAACTAGCTCCCTTGCTCGCCTACCACAGATATGGCACGGTTGGTTTACAAGTGTTCGTTGGTTGGCTACTTTTCTCTGTTACGAACAGCGCTGTAGTTGATATTGTACAGTTAGGAAGCATTGGACTGAAAGTGACCAAAACTCCAAAGTGCTGTAAAACAGTAAAGAAAGTTCTAGATCATGTAGCTGGAATTCCAACAGCACAGCAGGCTTCCACTTGGTTGTTCATGAGCCCCACAGTAGCATCAGTAACCAGCTCCTTTCCATCTCTCTGCCCTGCCATTCTAGAAAGCATTTCAGTTCAAGGCTGGCTTGCCTCTGAAGACAAAATGATATACAGCAGTGACCAGAGATACAGGCTCACGAATCTGTACATTTTCCCATTACTATAATGATGTATCTATGACTTAGTAACTTTATAAAGGAAAAAAAATGGTTTATTTAGCTCACAGATCTGGAAGTCCAAGGCCATAGTGTGTTACTTTTGCATTGTTGTGACAAAATACCCCACAGGAACAACTTAAAGGATACTTTGTTATAATATGCTTTTGTAAGGGTCCATGATTCACCGAAGAGTGATACCCTGAACTCAAATAGTGTGCAAAAGCAACAGCATTTTATTCTGTAGAAATGCAGCATGCTGGAGTCTCCCATTCCAAGAAGGAGATGACCAAGTGAGCTCTCAGGCCCGATTTAAAGCATGATGGGGAACTGTGGTGGGGTGGGGGTGGGAGGTGACCTCTGTCGTAATCTCTTGGCTCTCTCTAGGTACATTCCTGAACCATTTAGGTTAGGCTGGCAGGCCAGCAAGGAGACATCTGTCTCCTCTGTCTTCCAACACTGGGGTTTTGGGAGTTCACAGGTTTTGCTTAGTTTTTTATGTGGGTGCTGGGGATTTGAACTCAGGATCTCTTGCTTTCACAAGTGCTTGTGCCCACTGTGCCATTTCCCCATCCCCAGGAAAATAATCAGCGGGGTCAATCTGTCCAACAAAATGTATATTTGAAATCCAAATTATCAAGTAAATATTTAAAGCCCAGCTGCTTTGGTCACTGGACAAGGCAGTGGGATAAATCAGACTGTTTTTTGTTCTTTCCTGCATTTTTTATTAAATCATCTGGTCTGTGGCAAATTTAGGAATCTTGGGGTTCTGTTGAGATCAGTTGATTTTTAATTCTTTAACTGGATAGTGAGTGAAGAAACCATAGAAGTAGGACATTTCAGTACAAGCCAGTGTCAGAGCAAAGTAAGAGCTCAGATGCTTGACTGTGTTCTTGTCACTCTTCCCAGCATAGCAATGTGATAGGCAGAAGCTAGGAGACAATGCCATAGGAGAAACAGTAATACAGGTTAGGGACAAATACACACCATAGCAAACGTGGTTCTCCAGCACTGTGATGTGGCATTTCTTCAAGCCTGTGTTATAGACCTATAGCATCAGAATGTTTCAGGTCTCTGGGGGGTGTGATCTTTACTCCAGCCTCCTGTAGCATTGGGTCCTCTGGGATGTGGGACTGGAAACCTCTAGTACAGAGGTTTTGTTGATGTTTCCACTTGACAATGGGAACCCCACCCTCCCCCCGGCAGCCTTTCTAACAAGACCCAAAAGTGTAGCTTTCACCGGAATGTGTCTGCCACACGCCATCTTTGTGACTGCGGCTGCCACATGACTTTTGATTTATTATTTTAGTCTTATTTTATTACTACTGTGTGTATATATGATGTGGGGGTGAGGGAGGGTCATGCATGTGGTGTCAGGTTTGGGGGAGCAGGGGAAGGTTGTGCATGTGGTGTCCAGCTTGTGCAACACACGTTCTCACTCAGCAAATTGTCTTGCTGGCACTGGCTTTTAACTTCTAAAAGCACTGTAGGGGCTGGAGGTGTAACTTGGTACTAAAGAATGAGTTCAATACCCAGCACCACACAAACTGAAGCAACAACAAACCCAACGTCCAGCCTCACTGGTCACATTATAACTTCACGCTGGAGTTGGGTGTAGTGACACATGACTGTAGTTCTAACTTCTGAGAGTCTGAGAGAAAAGGATGGTGAGTTAGAGATCAGCCTGGGATACTTAATGAGACATGTCCTCCAACACACACACACACACCACATTTTAAATGACAGTGACACAGTACTCCACATCACAAAATTTTCTGTGTGGCTCCAGCTGTTGCAGTAACACAGCTTTGTCCTCACTTCTGTCAGTGCCACCCATTGGAACCCTCACCTTGCTGTGTTTCTGAGATTACACTCTGGCTGACCCTCTGCTATGACTTCTCCACAGTGAAATCTTACAAGGGAAGGTGAAGGTATCAAGGTAAAGTAGGAGAGAGAGAAAGGAACCCAGCAGTCGCTCTTGTTGCCAAAGCTGAGACGAATGAAAAATAAGGCGACAAAAATTCACCTCCAAGACCCGTAGAATAACAGGAAATGCGCTAAGCCGCGCATCCCAGAGCTGTCCGATTGTTCTTGATTGCTAATGCGATGAGATTAAGAAGCGTTTATGAGATTAGTATAGTTTACCTCTGGGTGGAAGGCTGTTTCCAGGCCATTAGACCGTGAGGGAGCTGAACTGAGTGGGCTCATGCTTAATGTGGTTATAATATGAGGTTTATTGGGGATGATGAAAGGTAGGACACGGGATCCTGCTGAGGAAGTAGGTTGCCGCACATGCGCCCTTGGGCATTCCTACTCTTTTTTTTTTTTTTTTTTTTTTCCTGCATCCTCCTTCTCTCTGTTCTCTATTCAACAAGAACCGGAGCTGAGCCTCTTCCACGTGCTTTTGCATTTGTTCCCGTAGCCAGGACATTCTGTCAAATGCCTGAGGCTAGAGATCATGGGACAGAATGCCCTGAAACGTGACCCCAAACAAATAATTTTTCACTCAGATTGTTTATGCTAGGCTTTCCATCACCGCTAGGCGAAAGTAGCTGCTGGGCATGCTAGACTCATGAATCCTGCACAGAACGCTACAACTGTTGGAAGAAATTAGAAGCTTCGTTACAGCAATACAATTGTTGGTTTATAGTATTCATATTTCTTTATTTTTTTTTTTTTAGTGCTGGGGATTGAGCAAAGGCCTGCATATGCCAACCAAGAACTCTAACACTGAATAATAATTTCAGCCCAAGATTATACTATTATAAAGAGATGGAGACAGTTCGTCTCATTTTCCCCTCTTTTGTATCGATTTTTGTCCTGTGGCTGTCTTTGACCAAACATTGCAAGGCAGGATAGCAGGAGTGAATTGAGGGGATACAGGGAGGGAAAGGAACCCCTTATCCCAGAATTTGGTTGAAGTCTTTCACAGGCTGAGAGTCAAGAATTCAAGCATAATTAACAGTTACTGTAAGGCTGCAGATAGATAGACAATATTCCTTTGATCTCGAGTTAAGGTCTAAGCATTTATGGTCACATTCCTTTCCAAACTGTAAACTTGCAATATTCTCGAGACTCTTACAAAAACAAAAACAAAACAAACAAACAAAAAACCCAACGACAATAATAAAAACAACAAAAACTATAAACCTTGTTTACTGTAAAAACATACTTTTTTTTCTTTTTTTTAAGACAAGGTCTTACTATATAACTTTGGCACTCTGGTTGTCCTGGAACTCACAGAGATTCTCCTGTTCTACTGAGTGCTGGAATTAAAAGCATGAGCCACATCTGACATACAATAAAATAAAATAAATTAAAATCAAATCAAATCTTAACTTCCTTGCGAATCTCTGTGTCAAGACACTTTTATCTATAAGTCTTTCTTGAGAAGCCCACAGTCACTTTGGGTACATACAGTCCTTTCCCTGGGTGACTCCCACAAAGTCCTTGCTTAAGTCTGTGACAATTTTTTTTTTTTTAACAAACTCTAATTCTGCATCACACTGACTCACCCTGAAATTCTTTTCTGCAGGGCCGAATCACAACCTCACTTGAGTAGAAAGGGAGGCTCTGAGAACTCAGAAGCTGCTGTAGGCAACAGTGCAAGGCTGTGTCTTGGCCTCTGCCTCATTGCTGCTCGGGGGCTGCCTGAGTTGGCCTTAACTCATTTTGTGTACCAGATTCTCATAGCTTCCTACCTCCACGTGTGGTTCCTATCTTCTTCCATGGGTGAAATTTTTTGAAGCAGTCTCCTGATGAATAATTTCTCACATACACTAGAAAATATATAATTAAATTATGGGATCTCATGAGAAGTTTTGCTTAGGCCAAGGCAGATGATCAATAAAGAGTATTTAATAATGGACTGGATAATCCCAGCACTTGGGAGGCAGAGGCAGGCGGATTTCTGAGTTCAAGGCCAGCCTGGTCTACAGAGTGAGTTCCAGGACAGCCAGGGCTACACAGAGAAACCCTATCTTGAAAAAACAAACAAAAACAAACAAACAAACAAAAAACAAAAAAAACCCCAACCAACCAAACAAAAGAAAAACAGACTGAAAAGAGGTGGGACAGTTATGTCTTTATAATTGATTGGCTGCACTCCTCACGTGGATGGTATCTTTCCTTGCTCTTCATTCATTTGGAAGGAGGTGTGGTTTGATTAGTGAGTTTTGGAAAAAGAAAATTTCCCCATGTTAGAGGGGAGATGTTCCCTCTCTTTCGGCAAGGGCTTTGTGTCTGGGGCCAGTTGTTCAATAGAGAGACGGTGAGACAGGAAACCTACAGTGATCCTGCTAAGCCAGTGTCTAAGTGACTGTGTCTAACTGAAAAGTAGCAGACTAGTCAAACACTAGGCTGAAACTTTAAAGCCATATGTACCAATGGTAACAAAGGCTATGAATAAAAATAACGTCCATAGTTGTTTCATGTTTAGATGGGTATCTCCCTATCTTGCCCAGGCTTATGTCAAACTCCCAAACGCACATGGAATCCCTGCACTTCTGTCTTCCTAGTAGCTGGGTGTGCTGGTTAGTTTTATGTCAACTTGACACAAGCTGGAGTCATCTGAGAGGGGAGACCTCAACTGAGAAAAGGCCTCCATACAATTAGGCTGTAGACAAGTCTGTAGGACATTTTCTTAGTGACTGATGTAAAAGGCAGAGCCCATTGAGGGTGGTGCCACCCGTTGGGTGAAAGCAGAAAGCAGGCTGGGGGAGTGGGAGGCTAGTAAGCAGCACTCCTCCATGGCCTCTGTATCAGCTCCGGTCTTCAGGTTCCCATTCAGTTGAATTCTTGTCTTAGCTTCCCTCATTAAACTGACTCAGGATATCTAAGCCAAATAAACCCTTTCTTCCACAGGTTGCTTTTGGTCGTGGTGTTTCATCACAGCAATGATTACTCTTTAAGACATTGGGATTACAGGAGCACTCACACCCAGGATGATATTTTCAATTCTGTCTGGCTTCTAACACTGACTCCCCTTTTGCTCTTAACTCAGAATCTTAGAAATGTGGAGATGTGAATTCCATAACACCGGTGAGCATGGATTTGGTTGTTTTATGGCCAGTTACCATGGCCTTGAACACAATGGCATCAAAGGTCAAACTGTGTCGACTGAGCAGAGAGGATACCTTGGGGCTTGTTGGCCATTCCCTTTCTATTGGTCCCTCGATGCTTATATTGGGTAGTCAAATGGGAAGCTGGTGAGATTGTGACCCTTGCAGCATTCGTTAGCCAGGCGTTGTCTTCTTCGTAGGGAATGGGTGAGGGTGTCATACCCTTCCTTGGCCGGTTACCTTCAGTAAGTTCTCAAATCTTTAGTTTTAACACACTTGTGCTCATATGACACCATATGCCTAGACTACTTTGATGAGTTCATAAATGGTATCTTTTTCTCTTTAGAAATAAGTTATTAGTCTGTGCTTTATGTGTCATACTGGACAGATAGGTACTGGTGTCTATGTGCACAATGAGATGTGGAGCCATCCTGCCCCTGTATCTGAACTCAAAATGGAGTTGGGTGCCACTAGTAAAATGAATGCCTCAGGCAAGACACAGCCTGACAGTGGCTCACAGAACTTGTGTGAATACAGACAGGGCATGGCCTGAGCTCCACAGGCTCACAAAGAAACTCCCAGGTGGCTTTGAGACAGCCTCATACCTGTGCAGCCAGCTTCCTTTGTTCCCGTTTGTTGCCTAGCCTAACACATCTGCTAGTGCTTTATGACATGGCTGGTCATTGGTCCATCACTGCATCTCCAATTCTGGCCTCAGGGAAAGAACACTATGGACCCTTTAGAGCCCAACCCAATCTTCCATTGAGTTCCCACAGCCCACCAAGTACTGAGTTGAAATGAACTATGTGTCATGGAACACAGTGAGATGAACTATATAGCCAGAACAAACTCATAGTAGGGTTAGATGTGGCTTCTTAAGCTCAGGGCTATTCTAGGGTCTATGAAAAGGCCATTTCTCCCCTGTGTATGACAGGAAACAGCTCTGGTCCTTTATGCTAAGGTTTCAACTCCACATTTGTATTAGTTAGTTTTTGTCAACTTGACACAAATCTAGACATGTCTTCAAAGAGGAAACCTTAATTGAGAAAATGCCTCCATCAGATTGGCCTGTGTGCAAATCTATGGGGCATTTTCTTGACTCATGACTGATGTGAGAGGGCCCAGTGGTGTCACCCCTGGGGAGGTGGCTCTTGGTTGTATAAAAAAGCAAAGTGACCAAGCTGTGGAGAGCAAAGTGGTATACAGTGTTTCTCAGTTCCTGCCCTGCTTCCCTCAGTGATGAACTATAAAAGGTAGGCAGAAATAAACCCTTTCCTTCCTAAGGTTTTGGAAGTGGTTTTGGTTAGTGCTTTTTATGGCAATAGAGAAGCACACTAAGACAACATTTTACACTGCTTGTAAAAGGGAAAGAATTTTCTTCTCTTTTCCATCTATGGCTGCTTTTTCTCCTTTCACTCAGCCAGAATCTACTTCGTTCCAGAAAGATTGACAGGAAACGGGTGTCTATGAGAAATCTGCTGACCCCATTCTTCCTCCCACACAGCCTCATGTAGTCTGGTCCTTTGATCCTGACAGGATATTCATAAAGAAAACAATCCAACATCAATGCCTTATCCATTCTTGAAAAGAGAGGAAGCTTTTCAGCCAGCCTCATTTCTCTCTGCGGCCTCTTCCACGGAATGAGGTGACGGTGGGGGGGTCCTGTCTCTCCTGTAAGACTCTACAACTAGTCTTCTTGGCCCCAGTTGGAACACACACATAGCCCATAAAGAGAAAATTAATGTATACTATTCTATAGTAATAAATCTGCAAAGACATAATTTATACTAAAGTAATAAGAAATCTAGTCCAATTCATATGATCATCCAGAACATTTAGCTGCCTTAAGTCAACATCTGTACAGAGACTTTCTGCACTCTTGATTTATAATTGTTATTAAGATATATCTGACAGAGCTGGAGAAAAGGCTCAGCACTGAAGAGTACTTGTTGCTCTCAAAGAGGACCTGAATTCAGGTCCCAGCACTGACATGGCTGCTCACAACCAGCTCCAGGAGATCTGATGCCCTCTTCCAGCCTCTGTGGTTACTGCACACCCACTGTACACATACATGCATTCAAACAAAATACAAAATACACATAAAAAAATAAAGATAAATAAATCTTTTGTAAATCTGAAAAGGTTTCCTAAGATTAGTTTTTCCAAAAGTAAAGGTACCAACAACATTTTATCCCGAATTTTCCTCGATTGTAACCAGGCACTATTAACACAACACTTATTCATCTCCTAACTTGAACACATCTATGCTTAGAACCTGGTTTTGAAAAGCCTTTAATTATGGTGTTTTTGATGCTGTGCATTTCGTATCTCTGTGAATGCCTGCTGCCTGCCAAGCCCAGAATGCCCATTTTGTATAATTTGCTATAACACAGAAGGCAGAACAGATTGCATGTTCTAGTTTTGTAACCTATAAGGATTCACCTGATCCCAAATAACGTTGCCCGTTATACATTGTGATATGGCCACAACCCTATGGGGGCCAGGGAGTGAATTGTGATGGTTTGAATAAAAGTGGTCCCCCCTAGGCTCATAGGGAGTGGCACAATTAGGAGGAGTGGCCTGGTTAGAGGGAGTGTGCCACTAGGGATGGATTTTGGGGTTTCAAAAACCGAAGCCAAGCCCAGTGTCATTCTCCTTCTGCCTGTTGATCCAGATGTAGAGACCCCAGCTACCTCTGCCACAACATGTCTGCCTGTGTGTCACCGTGCTTCCATCAGGCTCTATGATGACAGTGGGCTGTCAGCCGGCCCCAATTAAATGTTTTTCCTTATAAGAGTCGCCGTGGTCATGGCACCTCTTCACAGCAATAAAACACTCAGACACCTATGTTGTTATGCAGTCTGTATGCATCTGCTCATGGTTTAGACTTTTGTTGTGTTAGAAACTCAAGTGTTCCCTATAGATTCCTGTCCCAGAGTCAGATGCAGGGTTCGTTTATGAGTCTGAACGCAGACCACAGCAGCCAGGGTATTCACCACCACAAGAGCTGTATAAGTTCATTTTCTGTAAGTTTGACTAATTTTAACTGTAGTTCAATATCTACCGAGCTGGTGGGAAACTCTATTTTCAATTTTATTTGAGGAAGTTTCCTTCCTCAGATTGTGCGACAACTGAGGAAGCATATAAACGTAATGTTGAGAAAGTTGAGAAAGACCTTAAGGTTTTGATTCATCTTGATCATCACATTTGCTTATGCTTAAATCTCTCTGATACCTTGAAAGACCCTACTTTGTGATGAGGTTAGAACACGCTGATCCCAGAGACCAGCCTTCCTTATATTCTTTCCAAAATGCTTAATAGG
This sequence comes from Rhynchomys soricoides, assembly GCA_019843965.1. Classification (NCBI taxonomy): domain Eukaryota; kingdom Metazoa; phylum Chordata; class Mammalia; order Rodentia; family Muridae; genus Rhynchomys; species Rhynchomys soricoides. The sequence continues at coordinate 4,941,492 of JADRCH010000167.1, forward strand.
GTGAACCCCTCTGCCCCCAGCATGTGCAAACACACACACATATCACACTACACACACCACATACACACTATACACACTGCATACATACACACTACACATACATACTACACACACATCACACAATACACCCTCTATATACACACTACATACACATTGCACACACAATCACGCTGTACATATATCATACACACTACACAAATGTACATACTGCACACACATACACCACATACACATACAGAGACACCACACCCACACACACATACTGCACACACGCTACACATACACAAACACACATACTTCACACACACATTATATAAACATACATCGCATATACACACTACACACACACACCCAGATACCCTTCACCACACAGAGACACCACACACACACACACACACACACACACACACACACGCCCTTTTTCCAAAGGCCTTCAGAAGCCTACCTTCTCACCCTCCCCAGCTTCTCCCCCGAACACCATATCTTTTCAATTACATTAGGAATAAAAGGGTCAGAGAGGCTGGCTTGATGTAACTTTAGTCCCTAGAGATGTTGTCCTCACATACAAATGGGGGAGGAAAAATACAATCGGGAAAGGCTCTCGGAGGCTGATTATCTGACTTTCCTAAAGTAGCTGAAACAAGATACAGATGATTATTTGCCAGCCGAGCAGGAAAGCTTCAAAGCACAGATTTAAGGTGGTCCAGGGAAGCTTTGTCTTTCCTCTGAATTGGTTGAGTTCAAGGCCTGTGTGGGCTACCTACAGAAATGCTGTTTCAGATGGGTGTGGGTGTGCACACCTTTAGACTTAGCACTTGGAAGGAAGAAGCAGATAGGTTTCTGTGAGCTGAAAGCCAGACAGATCTACACATTGAGTTCCAGACTAGCCAGGGATACACAGCAAAGCCATGTGACCAAACAAAGAAACATTAATCGTTGGCCTTTCCTATTTACAAGTTAATGTCATCTTAATTTCACAAAATGAAGCCCAATGGCCTTTATTTCCCATGAGTCCTGGCTCATCATATAGGATGTTTACTTCATTTGTGGGCTTTTTGTTTTGTTGGGTTTTGTTTGTTTGTGTTGAGACAGAGTTTCTCCATATAGATCTGGTTGTCCTGAAATTTGCTTTTGTGGATCAGTCTGTGCTGGAACTTGAAGATCTGCCTGCCTCTGTTCTGGGGTGCTGTGATTAAAAGTGTGCACCGCCCATTCCCGACTTTGCTTTCTTTTGAGGCAGGGTCTCACTGTGTATCCCTGGTTGGAAATCATGTTGTAGACCAGACTGGCTTTGAACTCACAGAGATCCACCTTCCTCTTGCTTGGTTTAAAGGTATGCACCCTCCCAAGCTTTATGTGTCATTTTTGTTTGTTTGTTAAGATAAATGAGTGTTTAATAAAGCTAGAAAATTCAAACAGATCAAAACAAAAAACTTCCCAAACCTGGGGAAGTATACAAGTATTCAGCTATAGTACTGTCAAAGGTCACTAGTTACATTTAGTGTAGTCAACTGTATACTAAGACCAACCTCTCAAAGGTGGAAGAAAATTCTCAAGATAACAAGAGAAATCCAATGAAGGTGTTTAAATTTGCCTAACAGCAGTGTTTTTGAGAGTCTCATGTAGCCCAGGCTGGCCTCCAACTAACTCACTATGTAACTGAGGAAGATGTCAACTGATCCTCCTGTCTCTGCTGCCCCCCCCCTCCACAAGTGCTTTGGATTATATAGTCGCATGTCACCACACCCATCTGAAACCAAATCTTTCCCTAGAGCCCTAGGGGCCTTGCTGGGGCTCATGAATCCGTTCTGAAGTTGTGTGTAAATTGTGGTGGGTTTCTTTTCAGTGTTCTTTTTCTTTTGCATTTAAGACCTTCAAAGTCATCAAAAGAAGCTAAATAGGATAATCAATGCTTCCTTCTCTCATGTAACATACCCAAAATCCCTTTAAAGTTCATCAGCTTAGTTTAAGTACATGATTAATGAACCTATAACAAAAGATAATTCATAATTTAGGTTGACATAGGTCTAACCTAAAAACTAGTGGATAAAAAAAAAAAGTCCCTAGAATTGACATAATGACAATAACATTGTTCATTTAACTTTGTGGGTCACAGAGAGGACCATACCATCAGGATACATGAATATCAGATGACTGCATGAGGAGACTGAGGGGTTTTTTCCTCTTCATTTTTTCCCCCAGAGCTGAGGACCGAACCCAGGGCCTTGTATTTGCTAGGCAAGTGCTCTACCTCCCTTTTCCTATCCATTTAATAAATACTGGGTGGCTACTGTGCCTTCATATTCAGCATACACAGAAAGGAAGTCATATCCTCCCTGACCCTGTGGTGCTTGGGTCCTCTCAGCAAGAGCTCCAGGATAAATGAGTGAAAAACAGGAATAGCATCCTTAGAAGAATTGCTCTGGCTGGACAGTGCCTAGAGACTGCGCTGTTAGAGAACATGGATGGAGAATTCCTCTCTGCGATGGGAACCAGTGGCCTACCTCTGTGGTTTCTATTAAAGATTTAAGTATCCCAGGCTGGTGAGATGGCTCAGCAGGTAAAGGCACTTGTTGCCAAGCCAGACAACTCAAGTTCAACCTCAGAATTCACACAGTGAAAGGAAAGAATTGACTCTTACAGGTTGTTTACTAACTTCCATATGTACATTGTAGTTTATGGACAGACATACACACACACAAACACAAACAAACACAAACAAACAAACTAAACTAAGTAAATATAATAAAAATTAAGATATAAGAAACTATACACAAGAATATTATACATTAAAATATTTATGTATAGAATGAGTATAAAATAAACAACTAGGGGGCTGGGAGATGGGTCAGTGGTTAGAGCACTGAATGCTCTTCCAGCAGACCTGGGTTCAATTTCTAGCACCCACATGATGGCTCACAACTGTCTGTAACTTTAAGATCTGACACACTTATCTAGACATACATGCAGGTAAAACAATGCACATAAAATAAAAAAAAACCATTAAAAATATAAACAACTTCACTTAATTTTTTGCTTTAATATAATGGGACAAAAACTGGAAGTGGCTCTGGCTGCTTTTCCTGTGAATGCTATAAATACAAGGAGAGTGAGTTTAAGGAGGTTGCTGAGGTCTAGTCCTAGATGTAAGTCCTAGACTTCTAATATCCCAGTTGGGACCTCTGGCATATTTCTTAACTCAATGGGTCCAGATATACAGAGGAATTGTGTTGCAGGGTGGATTAGAACAGTGTTGCCTAGAAGTTTCCTACAATATTAAAGCTTTCATCCTGGAGGAAGTCTTGTTAAAGCACAGTATGTCCTAAAGGGAGGTGAAACAATTCATTCTATTGGGACGCTCTTTAGCCTTAGGAAGTAAATACCTCAGAGGCTCCAGGAAGTCCCTGAAAATGACCAGATATACTAGATCCCTTCCATCCCAAGTATATATATTAGTAATGATTGTTGAGAGATTCTCTCAGACCAGCTGAGCCACCTTAAAGGGGCTGAGATCAGTGGAGCTGAGGATGGTGAAGACTCAGACACCTGCTGAACTGCCTGGAAGAGGCAGATGGGGCAGGGCTGTCTGGAAAAAGGCGAGATTGGCCAAGTTACCTGGAAGACACTCAGACCCACTGACCTGCCTGTTGAGCTGCCTGCAGGCTGTGCAGTGAGCTCCAGGTTCCCAGTTTTTGTGACCTGTCATCCATGTTGGGGTGGGCTTTGTGTGATGCAACTGTCTTTGAGTCACTTCTGCCTGTCAGGAATCCCTCACCCACATTCCTGCAAAAATCCCAATAAAACTCATTAGTTCATAAAGTTGGACTTGGTACTTACTTTGGTTTAGTGTCAGTTCTCTGTCTGAAGTGAACAGATGTTTGTTCATATTTCCCCAAGAATAGAGGCATGTAACAGTCTTCCTCATACTTACTCAGAGTGAGATTTGGGTTAAGACTTTTGGACTTTGAAATTATAATGGGATGAGGAGACCTATCACAGTCAGGATGTCTGGCAAGTGAGGTAGACTGGGCTCACTGAGGGTCAGAGAACAGACTGGAATAGATAGGAGGGCTCCCTGCCCAAAACACCAACATCCTGATGAGTTACTAATGCTACCATCTGTGGCAAGAGATAGGATTAAGGGCAGAAACTTGAGATGGAGACATCATCCAATCATGAGTCCCTCAAAGTAGAATACGGAAGTGGAAGGTGATAGATGTGATGACGTGTAGAGGTGACCCTGCCATCACTAACTTTGGAGATAGAAAGGTCAGTCAGGAGGCTGGAGAACCTCAACTACAGTTCTTACCCAGAAACTACAGAAGGACAAATTTCCGATGAGCACCATTAAACTGTTAGACTTCTAGGACAAGAGCTGAGAGCAAACTGTTCATCAGCATCACTTGCTTTCCAGAATGAATTGTTTTCTGTCCAAGTAACTTCGAATAATCTTTACTATGGGGTAAATATCTGAGAAATATTAATATCCATTTCCAAGATGAGAAGCTCATTAGAAGGCTTTACTTTCCAACCGAGTCCCAAGATTGCCTACTCAAAGATGTCAAGAGACATTTTAAATTAAACTGTCTAAACCTGGAGCAGCAAACTCAAGTGTGTACGTAGACTAGGAGGGAAACATAAAGAGAAACAGGTGAGCTGGGGCTGCAGCAGGCTGGAGTAATGGCCTCTTCAGGAGCTCCTGGCTGAGCTATTAAATACCAGTGAGAACATACTTCAGCCTGATGTTACCAGCTAACTTCAAGGTTTAAGACGTTAGAAATCTACCTTCTAAAACATTTTCAGTGTTTAAATGTTAGATGTTGTGATAGTTTCTGTATACTTGGGCCAGGGAGTAGCACTATTAGGAGGTGTGGCCTTGTTGGACTGGGTGTGTCACTGTGGGTGTGGGCTATAAGACCCTAGTCCTAAAGAGGAAGAGGATGAAGTTGATGAGGATGAGGAGGAAGAGGAGGAAGAAAGTGGGAAAGGTGAAAAGAGAAAGAGAGAGACAGATGACGAAGGAGAAGATGATTAAGACCTGAAAACAACCCGCAAGAAACAGAACTGTTGAGTATTGGCTGGACTGCGCATGGATTTGGTAGCTGTTTCAAAAAGGTAGCTGTGATACAAGCCCCAGGACACTCCCGCCCAAAGAGCCAAAGAATAGTTCCCGAGACATTCCTCCTTCCTCCGTTTAGCCCCTTTGGTAATCCACCACCAAGCCTGGGGACTTAGCCCCAACACAATTGTCAACGTTGTTAGGTTTTCGTGTAGGACCCTTGCTGTATCGTGACAGCTGTGGTTGGTGAGTTGACCGTCCCGGCTGCCAGTTACACTGCGATTGTAACAACATTTTTACTTTCTGTACAACAAGGAAAAGCTTTGTAAATAAAATCTTAATATTTTGAAAAAAAAAAAAAAGGACCCTAGTCCTCGCTGCCTGGAAGTGAGTATTCTGCTAGCAGCCTTCAGATGAAGATGTAGAACTCTCAGCAGCTCCTGCCTGGATGCTGCAATGTTCCTGCCTTGATGATGACAGACTGAACCTCTGAACCTGTAAGACAGCCCCGATTTTTCTTATGAGAGTTGCCTTGGTTGTGGTGTCTATTCAAAGCAGTAAAACCCCATTTGAACACATGTAAACAAGGACATACATTTTCAGGCAAGAGTGCCCTCATGTTGGTATTCTTGTCAGTTAGTGGAAATAAGACATCCAAGTTGCTGTGAATGTAGCTCCTTGGCCTTCACAATCCTGAATCATAGAAGCATCTTTTGGGATGGGAAGATGCTCAGTGGTGAAGTACTTGCCTACCATGCAAGAAAACCTGAGTTTGATCCCTACCACACACACACACACACACACACACACACACACACACCCTTCCCATACCAAAATATCGCTTTTACATTGCTTCAGTAATTTATCTAAATCTAAGAAACCATCATTTATATGATTTTTTTTCAAACGTATGAATCAAAAAGGCAATGCATAGTTTTTCTCAAATCCAGTTTTATTAAAGTTGTTTGGCAGTTCTCATGGCGGCTCAAGGTGGAGGCACTCATTACACATGAGTTTCAGTTTTTGTTTGCAGGAGATCTGGGTACATGCACATTTCTAGCTCCCCTGCCATTTACTACCAAGCACCAAACTGCTATATGTGTCCCTAGTCTCCACAGCATAGGAATTTGTCAAATAGGGTTGAAAAAAATTAAGACCCAGATTTTAAAAATGCTTGTCAAATATTAAGAACATACAAAGTATATTAAAGATTTCCACATTTAGACTTCCAGGTATGAAAACAGATACGTGATAGTTTGTGGTTTCTTATTTTTACTTATTGATTATTAGAGCAGAGACAAGAGTGTTTCCTAAGACTGAAAAAAACCCACCAGCCCCCCCCCCCCCCCCCCCCAGAGTTTCCATGGAGTTAGAAGACAGAAGAACGAGGGGCAACGTGACTTGCCATTTAAAATCAAGCGACTTTCTTTAGTGGGATTTTTCCCTGCATAGCTCAGGGCATCGTTTGCTTCCTTAGCACACACACTTTGCAGTAGAACTGAGCACGGACTTATTTAACTGTGTAACTGGACCGCAAATGGTGGGTGGCCTCTCTGTCCAAGGTAGAACACTCAGAGGACCCGGAAGTGAAACTTTGAAGGGCGTGGTAGGCTTTAGTTGTTCTCCAGTGACCCTGAAGTTGGCTGTAAGAAAGGAAAAGAGAAAGCTGTGTAAGAATTTTTGCACAGGTCATATAAGCTTGTTCCAAGTCAGCAGTTCTCAGCTTATGTATGGGTTGTGACCCTCCAAAGACAATGGGAAAACTCATATTTACATTATAATTCATAACAGTAGCAAAATTACACTTATGAAATAACAATGAAAGTAATTTTATGGTTGGGGGGGTCACCACAACAAAGGGTCACAGCACTAGGAATGTTGAGAACCACCGCTCTAAAGGGTTTAGTTTTCCAAGCAGAATTTGCAAATCTGGCCTTGGCAATTCATCCTAATGGCTTTCTTCTTGTGCTAAGAAAATCTTTTGGAGTTCTGAAGGTGGAAGACAAAGGCAAAACAGGTCAGTAAGATACCTGAGGATTGTGGCAGCCTATTCCCACGTACTATTTCTTGACATGTCTCCATGTACTTCATTTATGACTAAATGAAGTCCATTCCAACTTATTTATTTCATCAATGGCAGACTATCCTACTGTAGTAATATTGGCTGCCTTATGGGGGCAAATGCTTATCCTTCACAACAGATGTCTTAGCATATCCCAATACTGTGGTCTAAGAACGTCACACCTCAGTGACCTAGCACATGTGCCAGGCAAAACACAGGCTTCAGACAGTCTTAGCAAATGCAACTCCCCCTCCACCCCCCGAGACAGGGTTTCTCCATGTAGCCCTGGCTGTCCTGGAACTCACTCTGTAGACCAGGCTGGCCTCAAACTCAGAAATCCGCCTGTCTCTGTCTCCAAAGTGCTGGGCTTAAAGGCGTGCGCCACCACTGCCTGGCCAAATGCAACTTATTGATGTCCTAGTAAACTAGCCCTCTAAATATTGTGATATTAGTGGAAAACAGGCCAAATAAAGACTAATAATTAACTCCAGTTTTCCAAGTGAAGAAAACATTTTCTTTAGGAATGAACATACATATTGAAGTTTCTTAAGAAACAAGTCTTTGCATCTAAGTTAATTTTTAAAAAGTAAGTTATCCTCAAGGTTTAAGAAATAATTAGGAGCTGGAGAGATGGCTCAGCAGTTAAGAGTACTGATTGCTCTTCCAGAGGTCCTGAGTTCAATTCCTAGCAACCATATGGTGGCTCACAACCATCTGTTATGGGATCTGATGCCCTCTTCTGGTGTGTCTGAAGCCAGCTACAGTGTACTCATATAAATAAAATAAATGAATATTTTTTAAAGGAAATAATTAGGAGAGACTAGACTTTTATCCTGTGATCTCATCTAAGAATATCTTAGATTTACGATATTTAATTAATGCTTATTATTTTTATTTTTCAAATAATGTGTACATGCATGCTTATGTGTGGGTAACTGAAGGTGCTCAAGGAGGCCAGAGACATTAGATTTCCTTGGAGCTGGAGTTAAGGGCAGTTGTAAGCTGCTGCATATGCGTCCAGGAACCAAATGCAGGTTCTCTGCAAGGAAACCATTAGCTCTTCCCCACTGAGCCATCTCTCCCACATATTAAATAAAACTCAGATCAATAAAAGCCTACACACAATGCACTACTGCCAACCCCTAAGTCACATATTTTTTTAAGATTTATTTTATGTTTTGCTTATATGTATGTATGTGCATACCTGCCCATATAGATCATAAGTGGACATTGGCATCAGGGCTCCTAGAAATGGTGTTAATGATGGCATGGATCCCATGTGGGACCTCTGTCAGAGCAACAAGTGCTTTTAACTCCTTAGCCACCTCTCTAGCTCCTTCTAAGTCATTTGAACCCAGGAAATTGTACTTACAAATGGAGTCCTGATTCCAAATTTGCTGTGGAATGTCATGGTGACTTTGTTTTTATGCCCTGTTCTTTGGTCAAAGGCATGGCACGTATCGAAAGGTGGGCTGTACAAGTGAAGGCTCACGGCAGGCTCTGTGTGGCTGATGTTCTCTACTCGATGTAAGCCAATGGAATCTTTACAGACAAAAGAGGGCAGAGAACAAAGGAATCAAGATGGCAGCTGAAAGCCAAAATGTTCGTAATCATCCTCAATCTTCAATTGATATTGATGAATATGGAATGAATGCACATTAGACTTAAACTGCTGGTTACGTATATTAAGTGCCACATGGGCATCATTCCTGCAAACTGTGTCACATTACAGTCACAGACTGAAACAAGATAAAATAGGGTGAGGAAAAAAATCATAAGAACTCGAAAGCTTAAAAGATAGTGTTCATAAAAAACAAAACAAAACAAAACAAAAAAACAAAAAAACCAAAAAACCTAAGAAAACAAAAGCCTAAATCACTCAGGGAAAAAAGGCAAACAAAACAAAACTAAACAAAAATACCAAAACCTCAAAAACAACAACAAAAAACCCCACCCTGTACTTTGAAACTCTCAAAAACCTTAGGAACGGGCAGTACCAGGTTCTTCTGGAGAGGAGTGAAGGCCGGGCTAATGACAACTGATTGGTTGAAAGGCTCTTTAGGATCTCGAATCCCGCTTCACCATTTCCCTCCCCTCCATGCTCCCCAAAGATGGAGATTTGCTATGTAGAACTAGAAAGAGTCCAACGACAGGGCTCAGGACTGGCAGATACCATGTTAAAAGCAAGTGAATGAAGCCACAGGCCACAGGTGAACGGCAGAGTCCTGCTTTCCTCACCAGCCAACTTTCTTTGCTCAAGCCAGAGAGTGGCCTTGAGCAGCCTAGAAAAACAAGTTACAGCAGGACACTGAGAGGAGCTGGAAAAGTCTATTATTAGCATTCTCCCTGAGACAAAATACCCAGAGGGGGGCAGGAAGTCAAAGGCTTTTTGTTTTTATTTGTTTATTCGTGGAGAGAGTGTCTCATCCAGACATGGTCACTTTGGACTTCTGATCCACTTTTCCCTGTCTCCTAAGTGCTGGGCAGGTTTATGTGGGACTGGGGATGGAAGCCAGTACCTGGTGAACACATGCTAGGGAAGCACTAGCTGAGCTACACCCCTGGCCTCAAAAAGGCTTCTCAAAAGAAAAAGACAGCAGGGTGTGGTAGTGTACACCTGTAGGAAATGCTGAGGAGGCAGAGGCGGAGGCAGAGGCAGAAGGATCGCCAAATAAAACAACCTGAACAGAAGGGCTGGCAGAAAAAGTTGAGGTAGGCTCAAAGAATTAAAAAAAAACAATGATTAAAATAATAGGAAAGAGAAAAAGATCAAAGGAGAAGTTCAGGAAGCTTAATATCCAAACAAGAGGCCTTTCAGAGACAGAACTCACAGGAACAACATGAGGATTTTTCTTGTGTTGATGGGCACAAGCTAACTGTCCAAACTAAATGGAACCAAGCACCTGGCGGAACGAGGTGTCCCTAGGTGACCTTATTACCGTGAAACAACATGGGACAGAATAAAGGCAACACATGTTAAAATTCCAAATACTTCCAGAAGTGAGAGAGGTAAGAGTCAGAATGACAAAGGACTTTCAATAGGAGTGGTATATACTGAAATTCAAAGATACAGACATCTGAGGGGCCATGACTGACAGGTCTCAACCCACATCCAGCTACTTCATCTGTCAAGTCGTAAGGTTTGAACACAGGGTGCCTGCTGTTTTGTTGTTGTCGTCTTTAGATATTAAGAAGTCTCAAGAATTTACCATCCATGCCTCCTTTCATGAAGAGACATTGGAAGACAGGCTTACCCCAAACAAGGGTGTGAAGTAAGAACAAACAAAGCATGAGTTCAGGAAATAAGTTCCACCACAGGAAAAAGCAAAGAGAAGGCTTGGGTGACATCAGGGGACTCGAAGCTTCACTTGCCAACCTAGAGATAACCAGTTAGGAAGAACTATTTCTAAGAAGATTTAAAAAACCAAATCTCTCTCTCTCTCTCTCTCTCTCTCTCTCTCTCTCTCTCTCTCTCTTAAAATAGTTTTTTTTTCATGACTTGGTCCAGCTGTCCTGGAACTCACTCTGTAGGTCCAGGCTGGCCTCAGAGTAACAGAGATCCACCTGCTTCTGCCTCCGGAGCGCTGAGATTAAAGGCGTGCACCACTATGCTCTGCCCAATGTTCTTTTTGAGACAGGATTTCTCTGTGTCTCTTAAGTTGACACTGAACTCACTACACAGCCCCAGCTTGCTTCAGACTTGCAGAGCCCCTCCTGTCACAGCCTCTTGAGTGCTGGAATTACATGCCACAGCAACATTTTGTACTAATAAATCCAAGATGATCTAGCACCTGTTGATGCTCAACTAGATCTAGTCACTCATTCTTTAGAAGAGCCAAGGGCTCATGCATGAACCTCACCATTCTGAATCTGAGCACTGTAGACCCTGTCTCTTGTTCTTTCATGTGCCTGGCACACCCTGTTACAGTCTCACCACACCTTTCTCGGTGACTTTTATCAAGGTAAGTTAGTCAAGTCCTGTCGACCTTCTCCCACTTGAAACAGGCTCCTGGGACTCTGTTCCAACTTGCCTCTCACCTCCACCCTAGGCTGTAGGTTGCTACCAAATGGGTAAGACATTCTGAATTATGGTTCTGCTGATGGGGGAGAGCTCATCTCTCCATTGTTCTTAGAGGCTCATGTCTTGATCTTGTTTAGGTCTTCCTTCTTCTTTTCCATTTGACCCTGCCCCCACCCCCATTTCCTCAAGGACTTCACCCTCCCCTTGAGTGTATCCATGCCCACTCCTAATCTGTAAAAACCACAGGTTGGAAACTTGTAGCTTTTAATGTATTTGAGGAATAATTAGTCTACAAAAATATTCAGTATAGCTCACCTCATATCCTACTGATTGGTAAAAACTAACATTAAAAACCAGAACTTAGCAGTTCTATGGAAAAATAATCAGGACAACTGCACGGGGCTGGTGACACTGATGTCCTTTTAATGTGAATCGTGTCCTCGATGTCCTTTTAATGTGAATCGTGTCCTCATTAAAGCTTTTCAATCCCAAATCTGCAGCTCCCCGCTTCAATTTGCACGGTTTACATGATTGGCTGCTACAAGCTTCTGCACTGAAGACCCCTGACAAAGCTCTTTTTCATATTCAATGTACCTCCTTAAAGACTCAGACTCCAACTGAAAGTAATTACTGCAGGAGGCTTTTCAGCTTTACTGCGCTGTGGTACAGGTGACGAGTCTGCTCTCCTAAGGGTGGTGTGCCTCCTACACAGCAACCCTCAAATATTTGAGGACACAAGGGAATGCCTACAGCGAAACCATAGCCTCGTGTGATGGGAAGAGGAAATGTTCCCCATCCAGTCGGAGCTCTGTAAGCGATCTGCGTTCCTAAACTAATAACCTACCAAGTTTAAGCCAAGCAGCAAGGCCAATTCTAGACTTAAGATATATGAAGGAAGTACTGTGCTTGCCAGAGAAAGATTGTAATATTTTATTTTATCTAAGCAGGACAGCATCCTGATTAAAAGCATATGCTTGGACTCAAACTGCTTGGATTCAAATACTGGCCACACATTTAAAACCTGAGTGACTCCAGACAAGTTATTTAATCTTCCTATGCACTGGCAGTCTCATATATAACTGAGAATAAAAATTATGAACCTCATGTTTTTATGAATCTTTGGAAAGTTATGATCCCTTTTAGAAATAGAAGTAAATTCACTGCCTCTCCCGGGAAGCGTTTGGGGCTATCCCAGGTGACATGTAGGGAAAGGACAAATTCTTGGTAAGATATCTTTAAGTCACCGCCAATAATATACATTGCAAAATTTCCCTTGAGAAAAGTCTTTTTGGGTATGCTGTATGCAGTTTAAAAAAATAGGCGCTAGCTAATGTTCTTAATCACTTCCAGAACATGCTCCATTTTCTAATGCAAATGCACTGTATGCTTCCCAATTAGACACAACTCTTTTGCATAAATTCATTTCCCTCTTTCTCTGTTCTAAGCTTGAGCTAATCTTCATGCATATGTTTTGAATTAATGAGTCCAACCCTGCTTTAAAGCCTTAGAAACCCATTATTTTTTAGGCCATTTTCCATCACCATGAACAACTAACAGTTTAGTTTTTCCAACATCCTCATAGACAAAGTATAGAATATTACCATTAATGTAGGCACACTGGTTTTCCCTCAAGGTTCTTTCCGACTTCTTGATCATCTCGTTGGATTTTTTGTCAGGCCAGTCAAACAATGTCTCCTTTAGATTTCCTTGTAGCAGCTTCAAAAAGCAGTGGGAGTCCGTGTGGTCGTGAATGCTGCTATATATGCACAAAACGACAGATTAACTCAGTGGTTGGTCCAGTACCCCACTGGTTGAGCTTAAATGGATACACTGTCAAGAAGCTCTCTGGACCTAATTAATTTCAGATGCTATGTTTTAAATCTATCCATTTCCAATTCAGCATTATTATTCTGAGTGCAATAACAACACAGCATCCACATCAAGGCATGTAACTTACAGTTTTGATGTAAATTCCCACTAAAGAGCAGCTTATGTTTTAAAAGTGTTGTCACAGTAACATGGTAACAAAACTCAGAAACCTTCCCTTTTATTTTTTTTCCCCAATACTGTTTTTTGTTTGGTTGGTTTTGGTTTGGTATTTTTTTTTTTTTTTTAATAATATTTGTTGTATTTACTGGTGCCTTTGAGACACAGCTTCATTATGCAGCTAGGACTGGCCTACAATTCATGATCTTCCTGTGTTAGAAGAGAGGATTACAGGTGTGCTGGGATTTCAGGTGAGACACACTGCTCAGAAAAAAAAATACAGTTTTTAATAACTTGTTAAAGCTGAGCTAGAGTCTGACAGTGAAAGATATTAGGAGTGGAAGTGTGGCATCACACACAGAGATACACACAGACACACACAGACACACACACACACACACACACACACACACTAGGGGAGAGGTTCATTAGAGAAAAATTTTAAAAGAACAAACTAACTCATCTACAATAATTGACCACCTTAGAATCATTGAATATTTTATGTCCCCTCCATAGGCGGTTCCTCTTTTCTTCTTTGTGTGTGAGGGAGAATGGATATGTGTGCACTGCATACTTATCCTGAAGTGATGACATAAGGTATCCTTAGTATTAACATCTTACAGACTTGGAGTAGCCTACCTGTGATAATCTTCTGATACTGGTGGGAGAAAGCAAACTGTATATTAAATAAAAAGGGATTTATTCATGGGATCTTAGAGCAAACAGTATTTAGGGATGTGAAGTCATAACAGCTGCAAGGATGATTAAGATACACAAGTGTATATAATTTTTAGGATTTATACCATGTTGAATTCTGCTACTGTTTCAATGTACCATAAAAGACTGTTTCCTGAGTGCAAATGCTCTACCCCTAACCTTGCTAATCTGTTTTTAAAAAATACTGAACGAATGACTGCTACAGGGTACCATTTCACCAGTTGTTCATTTCAGCATTTGCTCCCTAGAGATCCAACGCCCCAAAGCCTTGTAATTTTGCACTTTTCTCTCATCAAAAATGGGTCTGGGTTATTTTTTGAACAAAGCCTGACACATCTCATTTAAAAATATAATAATGTTCAGTCGGTAACAAGGCTGACAAATGTACAAGCTGCAGACAAGGGAACAAATGTTAACGTTTTAGTGAGAGTTTAAACTCCCTTCCTGGTAAAGAAGTTAAACACTAAACTGGGAGTAGAAAGACTTTTTCTGAATTTCTGACATGTTTTTCTACTTCCAAATCTTGCTGGTTTGGTCTTTGGTCCCACACTTGTTGACACACCTCACACACTACAAAGGTCAGGGTAAGCATAGTTCCCAAAACCATTTAACTCCGTAGTGGACAGAGAGGTTAAAATAAGATGAGTATTTTCTTCTTTTGAAGTGTCACTCATTTGGGAAGAGGCTCGTTTCTGTTTGTCTGTTTGTTTATCTATCTACTCTCTCTGTGAGTATGTGTGTGTGTGTGTGTGTGAGTGTGTGTGTGTGTGTGTGTGTGTGTGTGAGAGAGTTCTTTCTCTTGTGAGAGTTGGTTCTCTCCTTTGACTCAGTGGGTTCCAATAATTGAACAGAGACTCATTATTGTTGGTAGGAAGCACATTTACCCACCAAGCCATCTCCCTGGCCTGGGGGCTCTGGCTTTAATGTACGTAGTGCATGCCTGAAACTCCAGCCCCCATGTAATTCCATGCTGAGATTAGGGTCAATGTAAAGAAAGAATTCTAAAATGTGAATTGCTCGTCTTTTTAAAGTTGGTGCTTAGCCTGGCACTACTTACTGTTCATATGCTGGAACAGACATTGTAAGAAATACCTTGAATGGGGATGGTGTGTAGCTCAGCATTAGAAGGCAGAATGCTTGCTTAGTGTACAGAGACATGCATTTGACTCCTAGCATTGCAAAACATGGATTTTTAAAATATTTATTTATTTTTGAGACAGAGTCGCGGTGCACAGCTCTTGCTGTCCTATAACATAACTTAGACTAGCTGAACTTTGAGATACAGTTCAAGAAGTTGAGAAAATGTGCAAAATAGAAGTGTGTGTATAACCTCAACTTCATGAAGAACTTGTCACGAGCACATATTCGAATTAGCAGAGCGTACACACCAAAATGTGACTTCACCGTGGTGACATCAATAAGGCTTTTTATAACTACCCCGAACTCACAGACACCCATCTGCCTCTGCCTCTTATGCTGGGATTAAAGGTGTGTGTCACAACACCTGTCCAAAACATAGATTTGTCTCAGAAAAGTACTCTTGAAAGTAGAAGGACTACCCAAGGGCATTTGGAATGAGGGAACTGTTAGTGCATTACCTGCCATGTCCTTCACCCCAGCACAGAATCATCAGGTTAAACTTCCCATTTCCTTGATCCACAAGATTTCTAGTATACCTAAAAAAGCAAACATGTTCCAGTTTGAATCTGATGAGGTAAGTATTAGGAAAAATAAGTCAAACAAAGTATCATTTAATTTATTATCATTAATTACTATAAACAGAGTCTCATGTAACCCAGGTTGTGACCTCACAGTGTAGCTGATGACTTTAACCTCTGGTCCTCCTGCCCAGACCCCAGTGCTGGGGTTCCAAGCACCCCTATTAGGCCTAGTCTTACTTTCCATTTCCTGTTTAATTATCTTTCATCGAAATGTAGAAGTTCAACATGGATTAGGGTCTATTCTTTTATAAAAAAAATATTTATTAACTATCTAACTTAATTAAAATTTCATTTTATTTTTAAACTTATTTTAAACTAACTAATTAATTAATTTTTCTCTCCTATATTACATTCCGACTGCAATCTCTCTGCCCTCCTCTCAGGGAAATGCAAAATAAAACAAAAAACAAAAAACAGCAACAAAAAAATCTTTCACCTTTTTAAAAACTATCCAGGACAGGATAGATCGCAGAGCCATAAAATCTCATTTAAGCAAACCCATTTTCTCTCTACCATCAGTTCACACACACTTAATGTTAATGTATGTTCTGGAATTAAATCTACAGTTCAGTTTTGCTCACACAGCCATCTAAAAATAATGAGCACCAGTTTGCTTCCTTAGACCCCAACAAGTTATGGGCCACTTCAATATGCATTTTTTGGTCTTTGTTTTCGAAGCAAGGAAGGCATTATTTTTAAAAGGCAGTGCTTAGCCTCCAGATGCGTTTCCTGGAAATGGAAGCCGCCATTCAAAGGTTCTCTTGCTCTCCTGCTTTCAGAGTGGAACACCTGCCCAGCCTGGTGTGCCTAGGAAGGAGCATGAATCCCAGCCTGGTGTGCCTAGGAAGGTGCATGAATCCCAGCCTGGTGTGCCTAGGAAGGAGCATGAATCCCAGCCTGGTGTGCCTAGGAAGGAGCATGAATCCCAGCCTGGTGTGCCTAGGAAGGAGCATGAATCCAGCCTGGTGTGCCTAGGAGCATGAGTACCAACCCGTGTTCTACCTTGATAAAACCTGAACACAGTTTTCCAATTCAAAGACCAGAACGAACCGAAACTGTCTTCAAGAGCTGAGTTTGACGTCTCTGTATTTTATGCCTTTTTTCCCTGTGGTCCAGGAAGAATGATAAGACCTTTCTGTATTTTGAATCACTGACTTTACTGAGGTAGCTGCTCAGTCTTTACTACCAGTATGAATAGATAAGAGGGAAGAGATAATGCAAACGTCATGTTTCTCCATGCTTATCAGTCCAAGCTAATAAAAGGTAGTGTTCTCGGGGAAGGTATTTGGAAAGCCCATAAGGACTCCAGGAAAGAATGTTGCCATTGTGTGGGCATTTTCCCCACTTCTAGTAGCTGAAGTTGGCTTTGAGGACTGAGGTTTCATTAAAGGACTGTTCTAGAATTGTGCCCAGTTTTACTACTAAGGCTCTGACACAAGCCCATTCAAACGCACTCATAAGGAAAAGTTCTGCACAAATAAGCCGAGGGCTGAAGACCAGGACAAAGGCTACATTAGGTCAGAATACTAAACCGTTTACTATTACAATTGCCCGGGGGGGGGGGGGGGATCCAAACCAAAACAGTCATCTTAAGGATACTTGAGCTCTCAAGTTGTAATCAGGTCCAAATGGTTCCGTTGTTAGCATCTAACCAGCAAAGCCGGCTGGTTGTGACATTCATTCTAGACTGCTGTTTCTAAGGGTAAGGGAAGGGTTGTTTGTTCACTTAGTCATCTGTTACCTCGTGCCCTCCAGGCTGCTGTCCTCCAGTCTTGTCCTCCCTACCATCCCCCACACTCAAGGCCAGGTGCTTGTAGGATATGGGTCTCCAGAGAGTTGCTAAGTACTATAATATTCATCATCATCATTGGTTTTTCAAGATAGAGTTTCTTCATGCAGCCTTGGCTATCCTGGAACTCACTCTGTAGACCAGGCTGGCCTCAAACTCAGAGGTCCACCTGCCTCTACCTCCCGAGTGCTGGGATTAAAGGCGTGCGCCACCATCGTCCAGACTATTATTTTCTTTTTAGCTATTTGTCTCCCTTTCAGTCTAGCTCCTTATGACCTAAGAAGAGGCTGTACTCTTTTATCATAATAAACAGTGTCCCTGCAGAACACCCCTCTTCTCCAGAGAACTCAGTCTGGATGGACTGAAACACGCGTAGCCTTGCTCCCAGTCCCCAGATCACAGATGGGAATCCTAGGCACTAAGGATCATAAATAATACCATAGAATTCACTGCCGATGGCCCATCTCCCTCTCTTCTTACTTTTTCTATAGCCCACCCACATCCCACCCAGGACTTCATCTTAATGAGCTGTGCCTGGGGTCAAACAAGAAGTACCAGGCAATGCCAGTGTTCTACAGAGCAGGAGCCGAGAGCAGCACACACGGTTAATTTCTCTTGGACAATGCCATATCCAGCCAGATTTGCTACTACAGTAAAAGAATTTGTCGTAGGTCTAGAGCAGTGGTTCTCAGCCTTCCTGATGCTGTGGCCTATAACACAGTTCCTCAATGCTCTATTTTTTGTTTTTTGCATAAATCTAATTTTGCTACTGTTATGAATTGTAACATAAATATGTGTATTTTCTGATGGTCTTAGGCGACCCCTGTGAAAGGTTCATTCAACCACCAAAGGGGTTGTGACCCACAGGTTGAGAACCCTGGTCTAGGGGAAGTTGCTTAGCAGTTTAGAACCCAAGCGGCCTAAATTGTACATTGCATAGTGGAATGTGGAATCATAGAACACTGGAACAGTATAAGATTTCTGAATGTACAGCCAAAAATTAATTCCAAATAAACTGGAATGTGAAATATATCAGTATCTGGCAACCCTTGCCTGTGTCACCACATGACTCCATAGCAATCTTGGTTCTTTAAAAAAAATATTTATTATTGATGTGTGAATCATGCATATGTGCATTTGGGCATATGTGTGCTGGTGTGAAGATCAGAGGGCATCTTTTTGGAGTTTAGCTCAGGCTGTGAGCTGAGGTTTGCCGACTTGCCTACCTCCACATCCCAAGTGCAAGTATCATGCACAGCCTCTACTGTTTTCATGTTTAATAATCTTTCACTCAGATGTAAAATAAAAATAACAAAATATTCAGCAACATTTATTTAGGTAAAAGTAAATAATCCATCTTGTTAGTATGCATATTTACTTTAATTCTTAATAAATGATAAAATTACATGTATGCCAATTTTTAAAAAAATTATGGTTGATTTCCAATAAATATTTCTATTTTATACACCATACAAGGAGCTATGTCAAACTTTTTCAGGCCAAAGGGGCTGCAGTGTAGGCTCCTAAACAATAATTCAGAAACAGACCTTGTAGAGAGTACTTAACTCTTTGCTGGTAAAACCGAGATAAGAACAGCTTTGTCTCTCACTAGGCTTAATGACTGGAGGTGCACTTGGCCCACAAACTGGCCATTACCTGCCAGCATTTAAGAGCTAGACATATCAGGTGTACCCTTGCAGGACCCAGCCTGGAACTAAGTGACCAGAATTAAAGGATATTGCTTAGGATTACTTCCCAAACGCAAAATGCCACCCTCTTTGTCTTTAGTTATTACTACTCACAAGTCCCCAAATACCGTTGACATGGTCCTTTCTGACAAAACTTTATTGTATATGTTACATGTTAAGGAGAGACGATTTTCAGGGAAGATCCCAATTCTCTGCCATCCTTTCCGCTAGCCAGTTTCCTCCTGCTAGCCTGTCTATCAAGCACAAGCCCGGAAGCTTGCTCTTTGGAAGCTTGCTCTTTCTTCCACACACGACCTCTCAACCTCCAGGCTGACGTTCATTCCGACTTAATCCCTAAGTCAAGGCTTCAAAGGTCCCAGTCTACTAGACACCTCATTCAAGGAAGCCCGGAAAGTAGCGGTCTTTATTTAGTTTTTTCCCTACCAGATTCTGGAAAACAAGGGCAAGAGAGGACCAAAGGCTTTGGGGCTGCAAAAGCCACGATGTGCCCATTTTGCAAAATCTGACAGTGGGTGAGCCAACCCCCAGTGGGGCCGTGAAAGTGCCTTGGAAGAACCGGGTAGGAACAGCTGGCAAAACCCGAGAGAGCTATTTTACATTAAAGCTTTCCAGGGTTGGTGACGAAGGACTGACTTGGGGTTGTGTCTCCCACCACTACCCTTTTCTGAATGTTTGGTAGGGTGATCTGGAGAGTCCTCTGACCTTCTGCAGTCAGTTCTAGGCGGCTGCCCTACAGGAGCTCTGACGTGCCAGGTGCCAGTGGGGTCCCTGTAGTGCAGTGCCAGTGGCGGTTGCAGAGGTGGGGTGTCTCTGTGTCAGAGGCTGGGGGCCAGGGTGGCGGGGTTTTGCGAGCGACAGAGCTGAAGACCTGAGAGCCGAGCGGGGGTGCGGTGGGGGCTCCCTTTCATCGGAGGAAACCTAGCTTTGCAGAAGCCCGAGCGCGCTCACCTGTATTGATCGAATTTGGCATACAAAGCCCACTCGGCGGGATTGCTCTCGTAGGCTTCCAGCACAGCCTGCACCTCCTCCACGTTGACTTCGTCCCCCGCGAAGAGCTCGTGCAAGATGCGGATGAGGTCGGCCAGGGTCCGGGGCTTCAGCAGCTCGGTCCGTTCCATCCCCACAGCGCTGGGACGCGTCTCTTCAGGCCAGCTGCGGAGGACGCGGGCGCGCCGAGGACCCCGGCTGCAAGCTAGACAACCACACACACCCGGGACCCCGAACGCCGGGGACCCACCACCCTCAGAGCTCTCGTAAGGGTATCAAGACTGAGGACTAGGAGTCACCCGAGACCAGCCTACAGCCGCGACTGGTCAAGACCAAATCTGAGGAATCCGCCCTCCCGGGCCCTTTTTAAGCTCTTGGAGTCATCTAGAACGTACCAACCGCCTTCAGGGGGTGGAGTGAGGCGGGGAGAGACCCGAGAAAGGGGCCGGAGGTGGAGAGAGCCAGAGGGAAGGCCCTGGCACAGCACTGTGTGTGCATGCGCCAGCCCTCAGAAGCCCCACTGTTGTTCTTGCCTCATACTTGCGGTAAGCCCTGGGCAATTTCTCCCCCTTCCTTAGCGGCGGATTTTGGCCGCCCATCTTATCCCGACTCCACCTCCCGGGCTTGGTTTTCAGTACATGTCTGTGTGTTTTAGATCTCTGTGGGAGATGCTGTGGAAAAGAAACCCATCTTCCAAATGCAGCTAAGATGCCTGGGAAAAATCAACAATGGGATCCATTCCCAGGCCAGAGTGACTGTTCTGAACCTAAATGGTCTACATATGTGCCCCAGGCTTGGTGAAAGTTAATCTTTGAAATTCACTTTGTAGCTCTGGTTGGCTGGCTGGTAGTAGACCAGGCCAGCCTTAAACTCAAGAGATTCACCTGCCTCTGCCCTCAGAGGGCTGCTGAGTTTCTTTCTTCCCCTTCCTCTTCTTTCCTTCTTCCTCCTCTTCCTCTTCTTCAATGCAAATTGTACAGTAGTCTATTGGGTAAATTTTGACAAGTACCTGAGTTTCTAATTAGAGTGCGTTCCAGGTACTTTGCTTTTAAACACTGCCTGGTAAAGTATATCCACTGTAAAAAACTGAAGGCGCTAAGAGATGGTGAGAATAGGCCTCTTGGTGCAGCTGGGCTTGAGTGGTGGTGGTGTTTGCCACTGTGCAGTCATTTAAAAGATTCTAATTAGATGACTTCAATTCAAGGCACATACACAGAGCAAACAGTTCTATGTCCTGGCACTTAGCATGCTCTGGAAACAGCACGAATTACATATGGTTGAAAAAGAACCCTAACAGACACAACTCAGTACACATTCCTTTTGTTCCATTATACATAATGAGTTGGATTACTGAAGGTACAGACTTCTGTACCCCTGCCCTTGCCACTTCTCAGACATATAACATGACATTTATTTGGGTTGCATGGTTTCACTTTGGCACACCTCTGCTTAACGTTATCATTCCATGTATTCCATTAAGGAAAACCATGGCTGTTGGGAGACCCATTTCCAACTGAACAGTGCTTCCTGGAGACTAGAAGCAAGTGTGTTAGGACTTAAGTTCATTTCCTATGATTCCATAGTTCCCAAGAACTATGGGAGTTAAATTCTTCTATGATTTCTCCTCAAGGCCTTTCCTGTTTGATCTTTCATGCACTAAAACTAAGAAAACAAGTAAAGCCACTGTTTTTTCACTTTCCATTATTCCCAAAATGGGGGTGGGGTGAGGTGGGGGAGACAAAAAAGCCGAAACCCTTCAAACCCTTAAGACTTAAAATTTAAAGAAGAAAACCTGCTTACTCCATTACAAGTGTCATGGATCAAAGTTAAAATTTTGTTTCTTTTTTTTGGATACTGGCACCACAATCCCCTAAAAATGGAAGCAAGGACCTACATTCCAGTCACCAAGAATAGCTTCCCACCACTCAGGTTTGCTTTTAATTACTGAATAGGCACCTGAGGTTTTATTTAGCATTTTAATCACCCACAGCCTTCCTACACTTGTTAGCCATTTCTCACTTTTTAATTATTTGGGGTCTAGGGTTACCCAGGGCCAGCATTTTCTTTCTGCTCATTGTGTTTGCCTTAGTGTTTTCTGTTATCTTCTGCTGTATAGAAGCTAAAGGTTTCCTTTGTTGCTTCTGAAGTTAAAGCACTCTTAATTCGATCACTGAAAGGAAACAGATGACACCCCTCCAATTCCCTTTCCAGGTATCATAATCACAGAGTGGAGGGTGTCATGGCAGCATGCAGCTAGGTGCTGTCACAGTTGTGGCTTTCTGTAAGTGTTCTTATGAGGAGGGGCTCTCCTGGAGCTATAGAAACAAAGATCAACAGGAAACCAGGGAGTGACTAATCCAATATGGGCCACAAAGCAGCAAATGCTGCAGAGGAGTATTAGGACAAGGCCCTAAGTTTCCCCGACATTCTCCCTGTCATTAAGTGGTCTAACAGCTGTCTTTTTCCTGCCCAAAGCTTACCCAGCATATTATAATACTTGGAACATTAACTGGGAGCTTCTTAAGAAGCTCTCATTCTTATTTCCATCCTCCTGCCATGTAATGCTACCTACTGTGAAGTTACACAAGAGAACTGGTTAACTAAAGTTAGGTAATCGGAGGCTGCGCTTACAATGTTCAGTTTTCTCATCTGGTTAGAGACCATGACAGAAGCCCTCTTAGGTTAAAATGTCTAGGAATTAGACTCCAGGAAGTACCCAATCTTATTTTGATTAGTGATAAATCATTTTTTAACTTGCTTTATGTACTAAATTTTTTTTTTTTTAAAAAAAAACTCTCATAAAATCTTTAGCATAAATAATTTTAAGGACAGGCTTATTTGGATGAAGCCCTATGTGGGGTATTCTACCCGTGTCCTATATGCTGTGCTGTGCTGCTGTGCCTCTGCACAGTGACATCAACTGCAGCATTACTACTCTTGTACACGTGGAACACTGGAAACAGAAACTGAAGGCTCCCAATTGCATCTGACTTTATGCTGTTCAGTCACCCCACCACTCCCAGGCTCCCAGTGTTATAACATCACTGCTAAAAATTATTTGGGCAAAGACCAACGGACGATGTAAAATAGTCTGATAAAACTTCCTGAGTGCTAGGCAGCCCTGCATAGTCCTCAAGGCTACTGGGGAAAGAAAACAAATATGGTATACATATTTAGCTAACTTTTGACTTTATGTGGTAATAATGTTATTCTGACAAAAATGTTACAAATTCAAATTCAAGTTTATTTTTGATTTCATAGAGGTAATACACATTCTGTCATCTCAAATGAATACCAGCCAACAATAAATTCAACAGATTTCTCCTGTTAAATATCTATTATGTTCTTTCCGTCACCTCTTACTAGGCAAAGCTAGAACAGATCTTTTCCCTTTCCAACTGACATTGCTCATAAATCAATATGTCCCAGTTTTCAAGATGTTAGGTGTTTTCCTAAGCCTGTACTGTGCGTAACTCACTGTCCATAGTACTCTGTGAACTATTACCTGCATTACCTCACTGCAAGAGGTGCTGGGAAAGAGAATGTCCAAAATTCACATCCTTGGGCAGAAGACAAGTGACTACCACTGTACTGTGTTCTCCCACAGCATCTTCCATGACACACATGCTGAGGACTACTCTAAAGCACACTCTAAGGCTTAAGAGTTAAAAATGAGCCAGGTGCAGTGGTGCACAACCATAAGCCTGGAGCCCAGGAGCAGGTCAGCCTGAGTGACACAGCCAATCTCAAAAGCAGAACAAAAAAAAGGGTAGCAAGTCAGGCCTTCAAGGTTTTTCTTTTGATAAAAAATAAATTTCTATCCACACCTTTGAAAGTAAACATTTGGAATTCTTACATACTTTAAACCCGTAATCCTCAATAGACATGTCATTTATTGAAATGCTTTTTTTTTTTTTTTTCAGAGGAAGAAGAGTTAATTTCATGTTTTTTTTTTTGTTTTTTTTTTTTGAGACAATCTTATTTTGTAGCCCACAGTCTTAAACTTTCAATGTTCTTGCCTCCACTTCTTCAATGCTAGGTAAGCATGTGCAGCCATGTGTGCTTCTGACTGGAAATCTTTAAGACTCCTATGGTGCTGGGTGAGGTGGTCTATCCTTTTAGTCTCCGCACTCAGGAGGCACAGACAGGCACACTGATCTCTGTGAGTTCCAGGCTAGGCAGATCGACATAGTGAGATACAGACTGAAAAAAAAGTTTGATATAAAATATGTAAGAAAAAGGTTAAATGTTAGCTCAAGCAATGGCCAGGCTAACATCACCAGTGACAGTTACACTCTTTTTCATGATGGCATGAAATACACATAAAATTGGACACTATTTTTCAACCATTAGCTCTGAATGCTTTCAATGTGGAAAACACATTATGAACACCCAATGAATTCTGGAGATGCAGCTCAGCAGAGCCCGTGCCTTGAGTGCACAAGGCATAGGGAATGATCCCAGGCCTGCAAAAATCCGAACTAAAAATACAGAGATGAGAAGGGAGGGTTGGGATGAAATGGGAAACTTGGTGCTGCTTGGTTTCCCAAGTCAGCTCCTCTGACACAGAAGTGACAGTGGGACACGCTGAGTGGGGCTCTAGAATCTTTTGGGGATAAGTTCTTTTGCAGTCCAGTCTAGTTGTGGACTCCTGGTCCAATCTCCTGAGCTCTGAGACTGCAGGTGTGGACCACAATGCGAAGGATGAGGCTCAAGAACTATAAATGATAGGATGAAAAGAGTTGAGACTCATTTGCCCACAATTTGTAAAACTGTGTCCCTGCATGATTAGTTTTAAACTATGCCCATCCCCTCAGCCCGCCAGTGTGTCAACACAACTCCTTTCCCGATTACACATTAACAAGAAATTGGGTTCAGCAGTCTTTCCTCCAATCACCTGTCAAAGATGTGGAAACTGTCAAGCCTTTTGGGCAACTGACCGCCCTCTACTGGATCTTAAGATTGGTGCACTTTGTTCTACAAAGCAACACGATAAATGTAAACATTCTACATCCCAAACACAGGTCTCTTGAATAAGGAAAAAAACCGAAATTACCTCAAAATACAGACCCTTCAGTAAAGTTTTTATCATGGAATCAACACAGTGCCAATCCCACAAGTAAATAACTCCAGTCATCCTGAGACCCTGCAGCACACACAGAATTCCCATCTCTGTTCTAACCCTGGAGCAGGAGTGTATGGAGTAACGGGCACACCCTAATGGCAATCTCTCATGATGATTTTATGGTGACACAAATCCCATGTTAGTCTATTTACTCTACGATGCCTTACACATTAACACAAGCCGTAACAGATTCGTGCTGAATATTTGATAGTCATTAAGTCTTTTCCCATAGCATCAAAACTTCTCTGGATTTTTTTTCTTCTGTGGAAATATCAAGTTGTTCACTTGTGGCTCATCCCCATGCCTGTGATTTGCAGTAATGTAGGACCAGTTTACCATCACTGCCAAAACACTACAAAAAAGAAAAAGACAACATATCAAACCACTAATTCTATTAGATTAAGAAAAGTTCTACTTGGCTGGTGAGACTGCTCAGCACTTAAAAGCACTGGTTGCTCTTAAAGGTCTTGGGTTCAATTCCCAGCAACCAGTGGCTCATGTCCATCTATAAAGGGATCTGATGCCCTCTTCTACCATGCAATTGTAAATGTAGACAGAGCACTCATACATTAAAACATACATAAAAGGTTCTATAACATGCTAGCCTTTTCAAAAGATGCCTCTTCTTATCACATACATCAATACTTGTGAACATTCAACAAGAACAGGTGCCTTGGGTACGGCTTAAATACTTTCATTGTCTTCACAACATCTCTGAACATGGAGTATCTTCAGCTCTTTCCCAGCAGTGCTAGTCTATTAATGATTATTGCCAGGAAGCAACACTGTGGAATAAGGTCATGTTAGTGCATTTTAATCCATTTTTTGGAGCTCTCAACTATAGACAGTAATGAATAATGCAGAAGTGATACCGATTAGACAACATTTCTAAGAAAAGAAAAAGATGACTTTTAAAGAGAACTTATTCTTTGGTTGTTTAAGCTTAACTTATTAAGACTTTACGCTCAAGGTATTTATGGTATAAATACAAGGTTCTCTTTCTCCATGATAATTAAGATGGCATGCTATCTCTTAAAAATGTAAATTAATAATCCATACTATACAATAGACATGGGACCTGTGGGGGGAGGGTACTCACCTCATATAGAGTTCCAACTTCTTGGTCTGGGGAAGGGGCAAAGGACTGATTCACATAAATAAACTATAGGGAAGAAAGGAAAAAAATGTATTCAAAATGGTATCCTAAAGTATAAGGCTTTGTTCTCAGCTTTCTGTAACTAAGTCACTTTTAAATAATGTGTGTCTGTGCCGGAGACTGATGGACACTGGGGTCTTCCTTGACGGGTCTCTTGCCTTATTTTTTCTTATTTATCCTCAGAGCGAGGACAGCTTCTCTCTGAGTATGGAGATCGTCTAATGGCTAGAGAGGCTGGCCAGTGAGATCCAGATCTACTCGCCTTCCCCACCAGCCATTGAGGTTACATATACAAGTACCAGGCCCTGAGTTTATATGTAGGTGCTGGGGACCTGAACTCAGGTCTTCATCTCTGCAGGTGGAAGGCACTTTATAGACTGATCTATTCCCGCAAATAAATACATTTTAAGTAATTTTTCACAAATAGCTTTTGAAAGGCTCTTCAAGACACTATACCAAAATGCACAGGATTACCAATGAGTTCATAGCCAGTCTACACAGGGAGACTACCTCAAAAACCAAAAAAATCCCACTGAGCCATAATAAAGGATAAAATTTCTTCTAATTATTTCACATATGCAGGCAAAATTAATACATTTGATATTAGGCATTTTCCTTGAGTAGCTTACATTTTTCTTTCTTTTTGACCTTTACTACTTTTGAAAAATTTCAGGGGCACTGAACTTCAAGCTGTACACTACTAGTATTAATTATTTGCAGACAAAAAGAATTCATTGTTCCAGACTTTAATCTGTTTTAAATTAAAATATTTCTAGTACTTAAAAAATTCCTAAAGCTATTAAAGCAAAAGGTCACAGTACCAGAGATGCTTTTGATCAACTTTTTTCTTTTAGAAACTAGAAGGAAACTAGAAGGTAACATCCAGCATTCACCTCAAGATCTAAGAATAAAATATTTTAGGCTTAACAACCTTGATTCTCTCTCTCTCTCTCTTTTTAAGAAACAGTATGTTATTTATACAACAATAAACACTGGTTAATTTGTTCTCCTTCAATATTGAAATAAGGCAGTTAAGTGTCCTGGACCTAAATACAAATAACATTTCATAGCCTATCCTATGTATACCAATGGTACTGAAAATAAAAGTATTTGAGTCTCATGGGGCTAGTGAAAGGATAAAATACCTACTGAGTGCGAAGCATAGCTATGTGTTTCAGTGACGACGTACTTACTGAGGACTACACACCACGGCCTGTAAGATCCCACCCCCGTGTGTGTGCTGTTTTA